>DWEE01000235.1:0-19515 GCA_018245755.1 Parelbella macleannani | reverse complement strand
CTCCCCGCTGCCAACCATGGACTTGACCACAGCGGGCAGCGAGAGGTCGCGGCCGATGACTGCAACCAGCGCGGCGCATGTCTTGTGAGTTCGTGTTTCTGTCTGCTACATCTTTTGAGCTAAAACAAAGCACTGCAGCTTGGCATAAAAATTTGATGTCATTTTGAAAACACCAGCCATCGTATCTGGATCTGTCAGGTTTCCCTACTTTGACACGATATACTAATTAAATTATTTTCTGAAACATAATGTCAATGTCAATCAGTTTTAGTTTCCACCATTGATTCTGCTGCTACAGCACCACGATTTCTATGTTCGATTCCCGGTGGAGAAATATTTTTCATGGTAAACAATTAGTATTTGTTTTCATAATGTAGTAAGTGATAAGGGTGTGTTAAATATTTAATAACTAAAAAATATCATTTTTCAAAGACAAAATGAAGTTTTTAAGTTTATGCTAGTAGTATAATGTAGAGTTCTGTTTCCGAACTCTACAAAAGTTTACTTTCAAAATTGCTCCAAATTAAAATAAGTAGGTAATTAAGTTAGCAATTTAATCGATTAAAGAATTACTTATATTATAAGTTGTAAGAACTACTTATTAGAAATAACTATATATGTATATGAACTATTGTTATCTTATTATGATTAAATACAGAAGTAACAAACATGTTACATATATTTGCTATCGTAGTATTGTTTGTGTATACGTTTGTTACAACCGTAACAAATAACTGCTGTAAATTATACAAAATGCTCGTACTATTAAAGCGTGCGATTATCTTATATGCCCCTAGTTTATGGCACAACCAGCGTGCCCATTAATATTGAAATATGTAGTCAAAGCTTACTACAGCATTGGGAGGAAATTGTATATCTCGCACCGACTGTAATTTTGTATTGTGGGCCCCGAAATTACAAAAGATGTAGTATATTCTGAAAGTCTATTTCGACTTATACTGTCTTTACCAATGCGAGTTTGTACAATAAATTAAAATATAAATATGATTGCTAGTGAGTTCAATTAAAACTACGTATTATATTGTTGACTAGTTTTTATGTTCAATTTAACTGGTATTTACAATTGGCTTAATATTTTTCCCGGTGATGTATATAATAAATGAAATAATTGGCATGAAAATTTAAAAACATGCGAATTTCGAATCTAAAAAGTATCTTACCTTGTTCAGTACCTATTTAGATAATAATATTAGGTTACTATGAGTTCACTTAATATTACATTAAACTCCTTATTAAATCAACATTTTGGAGGAACGTGCCCAATCTAATGTAAAATTTGAACTGTGTTATTGCACGCTGTTTCGCGATAAATACGTTTTTGATCAGGCCCACGAGCGTGAAGCAAACCACGTGGAAGAGTATAATCTAAAAACTATGTTATAAGCTAGAGAATTTTATAATCTTCCTTCCTCCTCTCCATCCACTCATACTACATCTGTTCAAACAAAGGAGAAAAATATTATGTTCTTTCTAGTAAAAATCTTATCGCGCGGAACGAGCTTTTCAACGGTTTCTACATCCCTATAAAATAACATAGGTCCTAAGTCAGCTATTACATTATAAACATATGAGCGAAATATCAACGTACAATAAACGTTTTATTTTGCACAGCCGAACAAAAAGAACTATACGCTCTGAAGGTCAATAAAGATCAACCTAAGGACGAATAAAATGAGACAGTTTTTATTACGCTCAATGTTCGTACATACATATGTATATGTACCAGAGATTATTGTATTCAATGACCTATTAGTCATTTATATAATTCGAGAACAAAAACGAAAACCAGATCGAGTGACCTTAAAATTTTATAGAATTTATCTATAGTTGTTTTTACAGATGCTGACTTTGAATTAGAACATCGCGACTTTGGAGCACAATACAATATAGAAAACAATGAAAGGACACATGACGCTTAAAAAGCATACCCCTTCTCTCGATGTCATGGGTGCCATGAACATACATACACAAAGGCATGTTAAAACAATCCGATTCAGAGCAGATTTATGTAATTTCGTTTTCAATTGTCCCCCTGGCAATCCACCACGGACCCTTTGGATTATAGGCCCGCGCGAACGTATTAAACAGATCGTTCCATTTGAAAAGTACGAAATTTGTTTGTAAATATATGTAGCAGATCAAAATGATTTGTCTGTTCAATTAATTAGGTATTGTATGTTGTGGTGAGTTATTTATATCTAATAAGTTATTTATAATACTACTGAGTTATTGTTACCTAGCGACATTAGTGAATCAGTTATTCCGAGAATTACTAAAATTAGTAATGGCTTTTATTGGCCATGGCTTCAACTAATTGAATGTATTAATGTTATGTAAAACGTAGTATTACGGTACTCGCGCGCGCTATCACTAACAAAGTCGCAGTATATAAAGATCCTTTATAAATATAACAAAATAAAATGTATTTATTTCTTAACTAAAGCATTCATTCTTCTCATGAACTCTGGATGGTGTCGTTTTATCAATTTACTATAATTTAAACTATCGTATGTAAAATATTGTATTGTTTATTACATAAAAGGAAATAATAACGATAATATATTATACATTAGGTACATGTAATGTATATAGGTACATTCTTAATGATCACTTCTTGAACTTTAAATGCCAATCGTAAATATTCATGGGAAGTAAATTATTATTTAGCCATTAGGTTAATCAGTAATGAAATAAATAGATATTGTGTAATAAAAAATATTTTTATTATAAATTTTCAATTTTTTTTCTTTCGAAAATGTCAACAACCTCGCATGTTACAGTAACACAAAAAAATGAAACAAACAGCTTCGTCTACATAATTAGGCATAAATAATCAGATAGCTTAATCTGTTTAGTATTAGACATTTCAAATAACTCCAATAATATAAAATTCAATCAGAATTAGTTAATGCGTTAGCTGAGGTGAGCAACAGATAGCTGTTCATGTGGCATATCACATGAATTATTCATAGCAACTTTAAACGAATTTAAGTTATGTTAACCAATCTCTGTAAACCTTAAATATATATACCTACGTGACAGTAGAGAAGTACGTAGGCAGCCCTAAAAATGTACTAGGCTAACACATATGGACATCTATGGGACGTATTTTGTTGGAATGAACTGTTGTTCACTAGTGGGCCTCCACGTAAATTAGAAAAAAGAGAAGGGACATACCACCCGCAATCTAGCTCAATGCTAATCGTCACAGGCGATATTCTTTGATGTTTGATGAAACAGATTACGTAATAAATTATAACAAAATTTACATTGCTTTTAACGGAGATAATAAATTTGCGTGTACGGTCCAAGTTTTGCTATAAAACTTTTGCTATCCAAAAATTATGTTTCAATTTATACTTTACTGACCTACTTTCATAGTAGTTAAAAGGGTGAGCGTGTTGTAGGGAATTCTAATTCACGTCCTACATCGTTCTTGTAGTAGAGAAACTGTGCTAACATTCCTTGAAGTGTCGACTTTGGCGTTTGCTAATAGGATACGAAGAGCTGAAGATCGAGCTCAGTGGCGAGCCATTGGAGAGGCCAACAGTAGACGGAAGTAGGTTGATAATGATGATGATGATAAATAACGCCGTCTCCGCCGCAATATTTGGTCTAGGAAGAGGTATAAACATCTCAATGCGTCATAAAGACAAGGTACGGACTCTTGAATTTTAATAAACGCAAAACTAAACTTCAAATGGAATGGACGTAGTGAAACAAATAATATAACAGTTTTAACAAGGTTTTCTAAATGAATGTAAATTTTAATGATCTATAAACTATGAGCGAACTTAAACAACACTTTTTATCTAATTATATAAAGTCATTTCATTACAATATCAGACATTAGAGATTTGATAAAATTATTACAAATTGATATTTTTGTTGTTTTAAGTAATTTAAAAACTTCAATAAGTTTCCAATTGAACCGTACTTGTACATTCAATATTTTTGGAACATTTTATTCTAATAGACATTACAAAGAGACTACAGATTCAATATACATTTATACGGCATTACTCTCAATATACATGTATACTGTATAATACGTTCTCCCCATCGGTGCCTGTCTGTTACAATATCTAGCAAAAACCAGACTGGAAGGAACCTTCTTTTACTTTTTAACTTGTACATTGGAGCAGCAGTTAAGAAACAGGTTATCCTGTTCTATTGTTGAACACAACATCACACGTACAAATATAATTTATCACATACATGTCAAGTAAAAAGTACTAAATGGATTTAAATTGGTTTTTTGATAACACGTATAAATTAAAATTATACAGCTTCTAAATTAAAATTATTACGTGCCTACCACAACTTCTCATCATCACCTGGGTTGACTGGTAGATAATGCCACTTGGCATTAAGTCCGCCTTTTGTTACCAACAATAAAGGATAAATAAATAAAATAAATTAAAAAAAACTCATTTTGAATGGGAGTATTACTACGTAGGTCTACTTGTATATTATGAACATTGACATATGCGTAGGAGCCACCAAGCATTAATACGAACTAAAAATATTAGTAACAGTTTCAACAACACAAATAAGCTTCTTAAATGAAATACGAACAATAAAAACCTAACATCAAATCTGTTATCCCCGAAGGGATAGGCAGTATTGGTGAGCCTATTGTCATACACTAGGCTCAAATACTGACTCCGAGTAACTATTTGAAATTCTAAATTAGAAAAATCAAATAGCATCCGACCCATAATTTGAACTCAGGACGTCTCAATCAGCAGTCGAGTTTGCAACCACTCGAACAACGACGAAGTCAACGAGGCATTTTGTCACGAAAAACATCGTTGAGTTAGCACCAGTACTTTAATTAACAAGTTTGTTATTTCGACTATTTACATATATTCTGAATCGGAGTTATGGTTAGATGTACTTACTCCAGTTCTAGGTTCACGTCATTGACCTTCAGATTACACCATTCCCTTGCTTCAACCTGTCTCATGGTCTCTTCTATTATCGACAACATATAATCTGCATGGTTTACCAGACGTACACTGGAAACTGCAAGATAAGTTCTTATTGAATTAAATCTCTTGCTACTAATACGAAATTTCGTAGCTCGTGTTTGAAGACAATCTCTTACCAAGGAGGGAAGTCAAAACCAATAATAGGTAGAACCTTATGGTAAAGTGATCAGAAAGGAATCATTTTCGTAACGGTAAAAGACAAGGTGTCAAAATAATGGATCCCTTTATAACATGACACATAGGAGATAAATGAATAATATTACAAAAACAGCAAAGTACATAAATTGAGGGCAATAAACTGTTAATCATTAATATAGCGACTTCTTTCAATTTTACTGTGAGAATTTAAAGGAAGGAAAAGTGGGCAAGATATGGATTTCTTATGTTGGATATACTAGAATAGACTCTAATTCAACACTACATTGCTTTATGGTCGGAAATTGTTTTGTAGAACCCTGTGCAATGTACGAAAAGCTTTTACCAGAACGACAAGAAGGTATGTTTTTGGTCAAGTTCAGGCGATTACTAGACTTGGAAACCCAATATAGGAAATCTGCTAGATTTGCAAAAGAATGATTTCTACGTGATCATAGCTTGCTTATGTTACATAAAAATAAACTCACCGGTACTACAATAAATCCTTTCTAACATAACTAACAGGATGGAAAAAAACAAATTTGAATTCATTTTTTCAGTGTCTATTTTATAATAAAAATTTTCAATTGACTGTAATATATTTGCTGCTCTGCTGATATATTTATGTAAATTTAGTGCGGTTGTACTGTACGTCTGTTTATCGTGGCTCCAACACTAATAAATATGAAAAACAATAAAGGCACTTTGACATTGGGGTTGTCACTGTAGATCATTTCTTCTATGAATTTAATTTTGTTATCTTTTATTAAGTTGAATAAGGATATAACCAGATGAAAAAAACAGCAACCAGTCATTCGATAGAAATGTAATTTCCAATTATAGACGGCTACATTTGTCTATTTCGATCGATTGATCGCTGATTTAATGATTTTTTTTTGTGAAGACAGTAATAATAAACAGGCTGCTGTCGGGAGTGGTTGCTGCGGCTCAGACATCTGCTACCGAACTTGGAGAACACTTTAGAAATACAACTGTTAGTGACAGTTAGCTTAATTCTATTTATTTAATTATTTATGTTCACAAATAAATTTAAAGTGAAAAAAATAATGGAGATAGATTTCCTAGTAAGATTGTTGGTGGATGGATGGATAGATTGGATCGTCTCACGCCGCGACACTAATAGCGCTGCGTGAGGATGATGGGCCTCGAGGATTTTCTCTCTACCCGAGCAGTTCTTATGGGGACAACTGCCCCATGGTGGTGAACACCCCGCCTTAAGCGGTGGTGGTAGGCCTATACCGCGTTCCCGCCTACTTAGCGCCTTAGTAACTTTTCTCCTCTTTGGAGGTCGACGCCAGCCTGACAAGTTCCAAGTGAGGACCCCTGAAGACGGAAATGTGATTTGATGGCGAAGCGGGCGTAAATACATCGCGCCGACATTGCCCAAATCTTTCTAACGTATACACCTTCAGGTTGACGTAACGACCCGCCCCAACGATGGTTCGCAAGGCGATGTTCTGCTGTGCTGTGCTTGCAAGCACTTGCGATTCGTCGATCTGGTAGGAGGTCGGGCAGACGCTGCATTTTGCGCGCAACAATCTCCGACCGGCGGAAGTCGCGAAGAACGCACTTTCGTTCGCGATCAATGTGAGCAAGAAGTCCCGTTCCCACTCCTCTAGATTATCTGCAAGAGTGGGAATGTTGTCTGTGTAAATTGCGTACAGTAACAGCGAGAGACAGCTGCCTTAATGCACATCTGTACGTATGGTTCTCACCCAGAACTATCGTCCATATACATATAAATGACGCCACCGGCCTAACAAGCATTGCTGGCGCGGGTAACTCTATTAGTTTGTAGACGAGACCCGCATGCCACTCGTGGTTGAAGGCTTTCTCCATATCGAGAAATACTTCGACCATGTGCCGCCCGCAATTTGACTCGTTCGACAAGTGATAGATTACCAGCGTCAACTGAAGCGTTGTTGAGTGAGTGAGTGAGCCGAACTGCGCATTCCTTTCAGTAAGTGACGAACACAATCGCTTCATCACCAACCGCTCGAACAGCTGCGCTATATTAGGCAGGAGCGTGATGGCCCGATATTTTGCTGGGTAAAAGCGATCCTTCCCCGGCTTCAGGAGAACAATGACCTTTCCCATCTGCCAGGTGGTCTGGAAGTGACCTGTGCGAAGTATGTCGTTAAAGAGCCTGGTCATACAGACCAAAGCACTCTAAGGCAGCAACACAAATGCCGTGTTTGTAATACCATCAAAGCCTGGCGCCTTGGACTTTCGTAAGCGCAGAGCGACCTTCCGTGTCTCTTAAGAAGAAATAAATTCTACAGCTTCGAGATCTGGTGTCGGTCCATTGATGAATTCCTCTGCCCACGACTCCACTATCTCGTGATGCTCTTGGATGGCAGGGTTTGCGGGGTGTGGGACAAATTGCTCTTCCAAGTATTCCACAAGAACCTTCGCACGGTCCTGGGCTGCATAACACCTGCATGCCCCATCTAGGAGAGGGCAGACGCGGTCCTTCGCTCGAGTTAGCTCTCTGCTAAGATGATACAGTGACGTCTCGTCTCGTTACCACCGTCACCGCCACCACCTTTGCCGCCACCACCGTCGCGGCCGCGAAGAAATAAACCTTTGGACGTGTTGGTTGAAACTCCTTCTCGGGGTATCAAAATACCACGATGGTTGTCGCTTCTTCAGGACGAGTCAGAGGAGCCGGCAAAAATTCCGAGAATCGTTGAGTCATCTTCACCCGAAGAGTTCCACGATAATGCCGAGAGTCTAGAGGGTGAAATCGTCGGAGAAGGTGCGGCCGTGGCAGTGGCAGAAGTAGCGACAGCAGTGGAACTGAAAAAGGACAGCGACGCAAATTACGGGGTTACCAAGTCGTCGTCCAAGGAGTCGATGTGTCACGTACTCCCTGTCCCTTTCCCTCGGGTGAACTACCACATGTTCCTCTACACTATCTTGCTCTCGCTCCCCTCCCTCTCCTCCTTCGACACCGATTGTCCCTATGACGACGGTGGCAAGCAGACGTAGTGATGGCGTGATGGCGTCGCTTTCCAGCACGTCGTATGCTGCGGTGTTAGTGGTACCTGTTCCTCCCCGCGCAGTACATGCTGCACCACAGATAGTGCAAGCGGTATCAGTACCGCAAGGTGCTTCGCCTTAACGGGCTCCAAGTGCAGTCGACCGGACTTACATTCCCATCGTGGTGGAGCGTTTGCCTCATTGGACGGAGCACTTCGCCGCTATACGGGCGAAACTCGGCCGTGCTCCAAGGGCGCGATCCTTTTCAAGGGAGCACGTTTCCGACCGGAGTCTTCGGAGGAGTTCCCGATGGTCCAGATCTACCAGCTGCAGTTGAGCACCACAGAACGTGACCTCTCGTGGTACTTCTATACGCCGAGGGACGAGCGTCCCACGAAGGTAGCTATTAAGATTATTGGTTTGTACTAATTGGTAACATGTCTGTAGGGATGATACTGATAGAGGATTCCATAACATAACATATAAATTCATATGTGTATTTATGATGGGGTAGGCAGTTGAGTATACCTATTACTTTCAATGTTGGGGTTCCAGTTCATGCGGGATACTTAACTGGTTAGAATAATTAAGTCCCTTTTCGAATAATAACTAATATTAGCTTCTACTAATGTAGGGTGATGAAAGCCAAAATAATTCACTAGTATATTTTAAATATTAGATAAGCTGATAAAAAAACCGGATCATGTTATAAGATTTGACTCGAATGAGATATTTTATGACAGATTAGATTGTACATTTGTTATATTATATGTTTATATAGCATATTTATTGATATATCCATTGTTACATAGTAATTTTATCTTCATTGCGATTTCATGCACCATTATCATACTTTTAATCTTAATTTTTTTATCAGTAGGTATGTGTACAAAGAATTCGTCAGATGTCGCGCGCACGCAAAACTATATAAAAATTATCAAGACATCAGACTTGACTGCCCGAAATTCAAATTCAAATTCAAAAGTCATTTATTCAAAACTGGTTCAATAGAACACTTTTTGCACGTCAAAATGAAACTACCACCGCTTCGGAAGATATCTCGCTATGGAGAAGAAGCGGCGAAAGAAACTCCATAGGTGTGCTGTGACTGAACTGCAAATACTATTCAGGTGGTTAAAAAAAATACCCGATGAAACTGGTAAATCGGTAAAAAGGCCATTTCGTTTAAACATTCGTTTTGCATTTGAACTGAGAGTAAAAGGATCATTCGTTCGTTGGAAAAGCAAGAATTAACTAAGTCGTAACTATAAATAGCACAGATGGTTCAAGGACCTAGTTCGTTGCTCCTGGACAAAGCGCTTTTTATTTTAATTAGGAATTAATCAGAGGAGACGATAAATAAAACATGTGAATCATCTACTGTACATTTTCTTCAATTGTATATTTAACGCCATGTCCTTACGGGGCAGACAGAGAGCAGTTCATCATCATCATCATCACCACCATCAGCCTACTTCCGTCCACTGTTGGACATAGGCCTTTCCGATGGCACGCCGCTGAGCTCGATCTTCAGCTTTTCGCATCCAACCACTGCGCCGCTAGCCACTTTGCGTATATCGTCACTCCACCTGGCTGGAGGCGTTTTACTCTACGTTTATAAAGAGAGCAGTTAGCACATAGTACCTATTATTTATATTTATGGATATGATACGCTTTTTGTACATTCATGGTTCTATTGATACACGTAAGCCGGTTTCGGAGATTTATGAGTCCAGTGCAGTAAGTATTTGCCCAATTTGGTCAACATACGCACTTCAAGTTTAGCTTAATACTAAACTGTTGCACGTAATATCTACCCGTCTGACAGGCCTATAAATAGTCACATTGGCGAGCACCAATAGATCATGTGAATTCGGCAAACATGTTTTGTTCGACTGGGCCGTTGGTACAGTGGTTATTGAACCTAATTGTTGCGCTAGGAGTTGGCGATTAAATTGTTTTAACTCTGGGAAATGGAGGAGCAGTCGCTGAAGGATTTCGTTTAGTCCACACTAACGACACAGAATAGTTCTTCTCGGTTCGGATCAAACGCTCGTTGTGACACGCACGCGTTAAATTTGAAAATCTATTTTATACCATACAATTGTACTACAAAGTTTAATCGTGAAGGAAATTGTGACTGTACCAGATTATCGGTATTACACTTATCAATTCGATTTAAAAGTATCAGTGATCGCCAACAAGATCAGAACTACTGCATCGGACTGTATTTTCCTTACTCATTGAATATGCTAATGAAAATTGAAATCGGATTAAATTTACACGTACCTTCGTCGATCTAGGTCACTTCGACTACAAAATAGCTGTACTGAACTAAGACTGTGTCTACCTACACCGGATAAATGTTACGTGTTTTTTCACGAATGTTCCACGGATTGTCGGCAGAAAAAGTGCACGTCTGGCGCTTAAAAAGACAAAAAGTGATTTGAGAAGTGTTACTGAAACCTGTTTCATTTTGGTAAACGTATGTGATTTCCGTACTTGCTTTGTCTTCACACGTTCAGATCTGCCGCCAAAATAGAACAGTACATTATGGCTTGCATTATCGCAGTGGAAGATATTCTTTTGAATGAGATACACGGTGGGGAACAAATTTTTCCATTTGTGTTTAAGAGTAGCCGTTTAGCAAGTCATATTTTAACATTAAAAACTTTAAGATTAAAATACTATTTGCTGTAAAAATTAAGGAAGATGACCTACTCATATCTGATATTTCCATACTATTTTTAGTTCTGATCGAGGTCAGTTTTATATGGCTTTGGGCGACAACGACCACTTGCAACTGTTTTTCTTTCGTTTGCTATTTTCTATTCATAAAGGATTTTAAAGAAAAGAAAACAAATTGAAGAAATCCTGTCAGAAATTAAATCCAATAACCTACTGTTACAGGTTTTTATACTTTCTTCATATTTGTATGCTCTTGACAGAGCAGTGGTCAAGCATGTTGCTTGGAGGCCTGCTGTCCTGCAAATTTCTATCTTTCTAGAGCAAATCCTTGGCGTGCGTTCTCATCGAGACAGACGTTGGTCAGAGGTTTAATTTAGTGCTTTTTAAACGTTCCTATACATTAGTACGTATTTTCTTCTATAGAAACCTACCTAGCTTGTGCAGTCAGTTAGCTTCCTATTCAACTTCATGATATTTTATTTGGTAGTGATTTAAGTTATTATAACAATAACTTATAACTTACCGTGCCTTGTGAATAAAAGACTCATTCAATTAAAAAATACATTAATGATTATCTATTCAATAAATGATTTCACTTGTTATTATAATCGCCTATAACAAGAATCGCCAAAAGTTTGGTTTTTGTTGAAGGCTTGAACGGTAACATGAAGCGTTTAGAAGCTTTATCTCAAATGGTTATCTCAAATCAAGTTATAGATCAAAAATTAAATCAATGTCTAAATATTGCCTACAAACGTGCCATTGTAACCAGAGTGCCAAAGTAAGTCCATTTATTCCGTTTCCGATCGATACCACTCATTTCTTCAAGTTCGTTTGGTGGTAGAAAAATATTGACTACTTAATTCTTTCATTTTCCTCAACAATAATGCAGTATAAGTTCTTGAAATCGCATTATTATAAGTTTTAAGTATTGGAGTTTCGTGCAGTCCGAGTGTAATGTAACTAGGTTACAATAAAAGGGATTTTTGTGAAGTGAACTAAAAATGTTCTTTTCTCCTAAACTACAGTCATTGCTAACTCTATAGAGATTGCATCAGATGCGGAATACGTGCATGTTAAGAATGACGCACATATGTGTGGTTCACTGTAGTTAATTTTTTATTTCCTTCTTCTAGGTAGGTATATTCGGGACACGGTGAAAATTCATGTATTGCTAATAAATAGACATGGTCAGGTCCAAACTCAAACCAAGGATTATTACTCGTATTTAATCTGTAAATAACATTTTTATAACGTTATATGAAAATAATACAATAATTGAAATACTTAATTTTTAATATGCTGTATATTGTACTGTATTATTTCACATAACGTTATTACGTCATTGTCCAAGTTACTTTAATTTATGCGACTATTTTACCCACCGAGAGTAACATAAGGTTTTTATTATGAGGTATACAAACGCCAAAATATCTGTTTGTTTTAGTCACTATATTTTCAGTGTTAGAATATTTTTCTCTAGAAATTTCAACCTACGAAGGTGTTAGTAATGCTAAACTTCTAAGCTTGTTCCAAACGTAGATTTGCGGAATGTATGCGAGCTGAGCGCGGTGGACCAGTAGAACAGCGGAGCAAAGTTCTCAATACTGTGAAAAAGTTGAAAGTTCGAGACCGATCGAGTGCGACTAAAAAGTTAAAAGAGATTTTTGAAGAAGCTTATGCAATGCAGTTCCGTTTCAAAACTTTATTTTCACGAAATCCTCCCCGCTATTACACGCTGCAGTTATTTGCGTTACTTTAATTTTTGTTGAAACTTGCCGGGTGAGGCATGTATTTTGTTTTTAAAAATTTTGAAATTTTGTTATAAATTTAATACTCCCTATGGTATTGTCGTTAAAGATCGCATCAGAAATGAGGCAATCCGATAGAGAACCAAAGTTATTGACATAGCCCAAAGAATTAGCAAACTGAAATGGCAGAAAGCTGGTCACATCTGTCGAAGAACCGATAGGAGATGAAGCAGACGTGTTCTGGAATGGAGACCACGACTTGGCAAACGTAGCGTAGGACGCCCTTCAGCTAGGTGGAGTGACGATATACGCAAAGTGACTGGCAGTGGTGGGATGCGAAGAGCTGAAGATTGAGCTCAGTGGCATGCCATTGGTGTGACGTATGTCCAGCAGTGGACGGGCGTAGGCTGATATTGTTGTTTCCCGGAGGTGAACAAATGTACAAGATTTGTTTGGGCGTTCATTAAGTGTATTTATATGCCTTATAGGTAATGAATAAAAACTTGGATTGAATCGAATTTAAGAATAATATCTGACATTATTTTTGTGCCTGTCTTTGTTCGCCATTAGATGATTAATAGCCCGTTTAGTTACGATTAAAAGCCGCCAGGATTCAGAAAGCCTATTCCTATAATATATGATAATGTCTTCGCTAACTACTAATAATATCTAGCTACATTGTCACATGTGCGGGGCTATTCGTCTACGTATCCCTTCATGCCGCAGTCATCTCCTTAACCGTCCCCTTATGGGATCGACCTCGATTAATGGAATCGCCAACGTTAGCGACTGTCATGGGCAACATTTCTTATTTAATGAAAGTTTTGATTATACATACATATATTGTTTTCTATGTTCATCGTGTAATGATGATGATCAATAGGTCCTAGGTTCAGTCCCCGTGTATTATCGAGTTAACTTAGGTTTTTTAGTAATAGCACGATGTTTGAAATTGTGCCCTGTACGTGGCAATATACTCGTATCATAAAAATCATAAAAATTAAAATGAGGGAGTGTACTGCACTCCTCTGTCTATCTCTACGGGAAATACTGGCGTGACGGTAAAAAAATCATGTTACTCAAAGTTAGTGTTATTTTTGAACATGTAGGTATATCAATTAACTTAAAAACCTCCGTTCTGTCCCCCGTCTTGTACTTACAAGAGCTACTCATAATAACACACGTCAATGCTGTGAATGACTTGAGCTGGATAGGAATTACCTCATCGCATGTCCACAATGACTGTCTCCAGTGCTCCAGCGTGCCAAAGATAAGCTTTCCGGCTCGTTGACACTTGGACCGGGGACTTTATTGAGCAAGTGCCGTTAGCTTTATCATTAAGTATACATAGTTATGTAGAAACTAAAAGGAATAATTTTGGAATTTGAATTTCATGTAGGGTAGCGCGTTACGGACGAATAGTGTAAATGGAGTGAAATTAGCAATTTTGAAAATAAGACGATTAGCTCTTTAGATGATTTTGATTAGGATGTACATGTAGGAACATATGTAATTCAATGAATAGTCTTTACTTATTTGAAATGTTATCTTATAGCGTATATCGGGTACTCGGTGCTGCCCGATGCGACCGAAGAAAACGACATCCGGGTTCATCACTAACGGTGAATTGTGCGGCTCAGATACATTCTAATCATGGTTGTCTAACGATAAGTACCGCGCTTTGATACATTTGATTAGCTTAGTTCATTATTTATTTTGACACATTAAACGGCTAAGAAACAGCGTCATGGCATTTTATTAGCATGAGACGCTATAGATGCATTAAAATATTAAGTAATATCTAAATCAAAGAAAGTATACCTAATCGAAAAATTAAAGTATTACCGGTATTTAAATTACCAGTATTTAAATTTATATTAATTAAATACATAAATATAAATATGCATAGATACGTGTACCCAGACCATCACTTTGATGTTATATTGTATCATGGCTAGAAAGATTTAAAGATAAATGTACTTCTGTTAACCAAAGTTGACACTAGGAGAGTCTTATAAAAAAGTTCCTTTTTCAAAGATGCAATAAGAATTTACATAAAAATATTAAAGCAAACTAATGCTTAAGCTACGCTGCATGCCAGGAAATTATACTCAACACTTGCATAATAATGTTTGGTAAGTTTTTGTTTTTTTTCATTAGTCTCATTTTATACTGTACATTGTATTTGCATAGTCCCGATAATTGTACCGAGGACTAACGTTACTGTTATTAGAATTTTATTGCTTATCGTCGAACTTGCAACAGGGGACTGGGTGAAACCATTTGCATCTTCTCCGTTCTACGGCCAATGTGCGGAAGAGTATCACGGCATCATCGCTGGCTTCGCCCGACAACAAACTGGAATTCTTCAAGGATTAAAGTACTGGCAACTATTTGCTGTTTTGTATATTTTCGTCTATTTTGGAAAACATTAATTCCCCAGCCTCCGTGGTAAACTCTGAAAAGGGATTGCTCTGAAAAGTGGTTCATACCGGCTTAGGAGTTGAGTAGACTTTGTATACAGTACTCATCATCATCATCACTTAGTTTATCTTTCTTCACCACCGCACCACGCATTTACCATTGTTAATAGATGGTTAATTTTAGTCGCCCACGCAGGGTTGGCGACGACACGACCGACCAACCGACTTATATTCTTAATTGTATTGTATACGTATATGATTAATATTTATTTTTTACTTATTATCAAAATGAAGCTATTTTTCGAAGACAATTAAAATACAAAATTCTATTAGATATCGGCTATGGGTTGGTACTCCCTCCTCTGTATTTATCTGTCGGCTACACACAATAACCCAACAATGGCATTAAGTCCGCCTTTTGTTATAAGTAGGTATACCTAGATATATAGGTGTTGCAATAAAGAATAAATAAATGGCAGCCCCGATTCTCTTTCATTTTCTTTGGTGTCCTTCCTTTCTTTGTAGGGTGACTGTCAACCTTTGCATTACTCCTTACCTTTACGAGCAGCTAACCTAAACTGTAGTTAAACTTCAATGATGCTAGTCTACTATTTGATATTCGGAAACACTTAGGGCCGTTTAGCTTTTCTCTTTCCAGCTTTTGTCCAACTAAGTACTTAATTATTAATAATTTATACGACTTTAATTTATTTCTGAGAATGCGTTCTGCAGCCTTCCTTATATACCTACTTGTCCTTTTCGGTTTCAATTCAAGCAGAAACGCAATCGTGTGGAATTAATATATTTTTTTGTAAATACTAGCTGTGCCCGCGACTTCATTCGCGTGGAATTTAATAAAAAAAGTTATTGTTCAGTTATTGCGCAGTGGTGGCATGGGCATGGGCTGCGCGCGGTACTGGACAGTACTTGGACATTGCAACATTACTTTACTGCATGATTCTAAAATTTAAGTAGCCTAAGTTACTCCTTATTACATTAGCTAGCTGCCAGTGTAAGTCCCTTTAAAATCCATCCGTTCCAAAGATTAGCCGAAACAAACAGACAGATAGACAAAAATTGTAAAAAAAAATATTTTGGTATATATACCGTGTATACATAAATAAGCATTTACTAACAAGCAGTTATTTTACTATTACAAACAGACACTCCAATTTTATTTTTCTGTATGGGTCTATGTCTTATTTTGACATGTAAATATAGCCTAATAAAGTTTGCTCTGAAAAGTTTGACGTACTCGGCTACGGGAATTACAGGCAGTTATCCTTGAGTATACTATTCAACTTCGAGGAAATTGCTTACAACAATCCCGGACATACAAACATATCTCTGTCAATGTTCAAGCTGTCTTTAGATAAGAGCGTCGGAGACTACCACACATCACAATAAATTATGTGCCATCCTAATCGAGACATACATCTGTGACACAATTATAAATAGCAGTGTGGACAGTACAATACAGTTTTAGAAGGGATCAAGAGCGATTCAACAAGCTATTAAAGGAAGTGATTTCTGCGAATACCAGCGATACATTAGAAAGTGAATAAACAGTTTGTGCACTCTGAGAGCATCTTTTATTGGTCATCCGATACAGTACAGTGCATCGTTCTCTACAGCCAATCTACGTACCTATACGTAATCGAATAACAAAGAATCTGGTTCTTAGACGTAATACTTACACTCAATCTGTCAGATATGGCATCAAATCTGATAATGTTTCCTAGGCCTTTTTTGCTCACTGTAAAGACGGTCCCGTGTATGTGTTTTCCATTACTGTCACCGCTGTAGAAAAGAGTCGCAGCACCATCTATCTTGCAGTTCCCATTTTCGGGCCACCTTACATCTTGTAAGGCAGCAACATGGATGTTGTATCTGTGCAGCTCTTTATTGACTTCAAGTATCTCGCTACGCACATTGTATACGCACCCAATATGAGCTCCGTACGTTCCATGATGCAAATCGAAGGTCCTTAAATCTGTGCCAAGAGTCATCGTTAAGAGGAAAACGTAACTTTTTTTTTGTGTCGGTTTCGTAACAATTGGTTTTTCCATAGACGGGGTTTTAACCCGCTGCATAACCTCCGAAAGCCAAACCCTTAATTGGTCAGCGAGTCCATCGTACTTACCCAGTAGTGTAGCTAGGCTATGCTACCGACCCTTCCCCTCTGTCCGCTACCCGGGGTAAGCTCTTCTACGCCGTGAGGGTCAGGCGAAACTGTCGAACGACTAATTTCGTTTCCGAGTCGAAAATTTCCGATCTGCTTCCGCGCCATTATCCTCACTACGCCCACTCCTTTACGCTATTTACACAAGCGACCCGCGCAGAATCTGTAGGTGTAAGTCACTCTTTGCGTGATGGTACCGCTCTCGGTTGCACTCAGCTACACGCGGGTATAGTTGCAAAACAACTCCAATCCGCCACTGACACTTTTGGTGTCTGGTACAGAAAATGAAAAATCGATGCCAACCCTGAGAGAAACGCAGTTAGATATTTTCATCGGCGGTGCTCCAGGATTCAAGAGGAAAATCATACTCAGAGTCTATCCATCTACAAACACATTCCTTGGATCAACGAAGCTATGAGTAAGTATGTAACAGAGTGACACCAGATAAGGGGCCGCCTTCACCCTAACGGATTTATAGGCTCTGTTTAACAAGAATAGCAAGATTGCCCTTCAAAAACCATCTATACAAAATCACTATCAGATTTATCATGGCCAATACCAATGTAACCTATGCACTAGTTACAATGATAACAGGCCTCGAAACTTTGCAAAATTTCTACCGCGATGTCCAAATAGAGACCACAAGCTAGATATTAAAAAGCAACCCGTGCTTACTTTGACAAGACTGACTCCAGCAAAAAACATCTTATACAGAACTCCGTACCCGTACATCAAATATCCAATTGGTATACTAACTTCTTTTAAGAGACTATAGCATCACATTTGCAGTAGACTTGTGACCTTCCCGAACAATTCACAGTTACCGTGTACGGCCTGCACCGTCTCCGCTGACAAGAACGACGACGCCGTCTTGCATTGTGTATTATTAGACGAACTAGTTGCTATTTAATTGTAATTTTACTTTGCCGAAGAACATTACTAAGTATTTTATGATTATTAAAATTTAATTACTCTCATTTTGTAAGGAATTATGTAGTATAAAATTTATTGCCTTTTCAGGTTTAACTAAAACACACCAATATAGCCTTGAAATTCAGGTATCTGTATATTCGGCGTCATTACTATTTTAATTTAAATAAAGAATTATATAAGTAATTAAATAACAAGCTCTGTCAAGCTCTGCGTAGAGCGCGATGAGGAAGACGCGCCGAAGCGTTTATTTTTAATTGCACTCTACAAACTTTTGTCACGACCTACCTGCTTCTAAGCACAAAATTGAAGTTTTTCATTCCATACCTCCGCAATCAAATACAATTCCCATTAAGTCGATATTTAATGTTTTTTTATAATTATTGGTAGTAATATAATAAATAAATTTGGAAATCCTACTTATATGTATAATATAAATATGTAAAATATAAAAAATATCAAAACTCTTCGAATATGTTACATAAGTAGCTTGTAAACATATTATTTGTCTTCGGCGTCTTTTTTAAAATAAACTCGGTCCTTTAATTACACTGTAATATAAACTAGCGACTACTCAACGAGCAATATAAAAATTACATTGTTATGAAATTCGCGACATGAAAATGCAATTTCAAGAATCTAATCATAATCATTCGCTAATCGAATTTGCGCCGCTGGAACTGTTGTGTTCTTGACGTTCAATCTAATGTAACTTGCAGCGACGAAGGCCTGCGCCAAGGCTACTAAAACATACATACGTACGTAAACGAGATATTTTAAATTATTTACTTTATAGTTACATTACTTTTTTTAGTTTTTGTTACCGAGTGGTCTTCGATTTTATGTACTTTTATGTTGTAGAAATATTATTTTTAATCGTCTTGCCTGAATTCCCTGAAAGGGTAGGGACAGGAATCTTATTACACTCCCACGATCCACCTTTTAAAATGTACGTCCCAAAGTAGGAAAGGAGATGAGCCCATTGCCATATTAGGGCACAATACCTGACTGCTAGTTAGTGCTTGTTCACGTTGACTCGCGGGCGCGGTCACTAAATATCAAACATATGACGTGTTATCCAAGTGTTCTCGTACGAAAGGCACCTGCGGTCTAACTAGCGGGCAAGTTAGCGACAGGCGCGCGCGGCGCGCTCGCAGCAGTATCAAACGCGTGAGATGTTTGCGTGTATTCACGTCGAACTAACGGCGGAGCGCGCGATTCACTCGCGATGTCAGATAAGTTCAACCAGTTTGAACTTGTCGCTTAAAACGATAGCACGTTTTCATCAATTCATTATATCGTTCAATACAAACGAGTTTATTACTGCTGTTCAGGCTAGAACTCCGATTTGGCACAATAAACACAGTCATCATATGAACAGAAACGTT
>DWEE01000234.1:0-19516 GCA_018245755.1 Parelbella macleannani | reverse complement strand
ACATCTGACCTATGTTTTGAAAACCGTATAAAAGACTAAACTATAAAAAGTGGATGTTGTAACCATAACTTGTAAATATTTTGGCGCGCCTTGTCATGAGTATGACGCCAGTTCAAGGTCAAATAGGACTGACAGGATGTCCCAGACGCTTCTGTAATTTATATGACAATGTAATTTAACATATTACTTATCCCATTTGTATAATGCAATCGTAATTAATAAGCAAGAACAGTAATGATTAAATACATAAATTAATAAACATGTATTATTAACAATTTCAATAACCCAAATCGATGTAACCAGAAATTAATGTCAAATAAAATTCGGAGATAATATCGTGAACTTTTTTCATACATATTTCAATCCCAGCTTCGTCATTTTCATCCTCGATTTGCATTAAATTTTCCTTGGATGGTTCGTGTAAAACACAATGAGTAGGTACTGTTAAAAGTTGCACGATTGTCTAATAGGACGCGCCGCTCACTACTTTCGATAGAAACAATGAAACAACTGCCTTTGTCGAAGCTGTTCTAAGACCAAGTTCAGCGAAAGTACACTAAATCCCATACGATTAAATGTCTCGTGAGTGTTTATACACATGATTATATATATATATATATATCTGCTGGCTTAACTCACGGCGTTGAGACGGTACATATATTGTATAAACAAATTCCATATCTTTCGTATTCACAAATGAGCTTCAACTATATTTTGTTCTAATTGAATGTTATATGTATTATTTTGTGACATTCATGGCACGAGGGTGCATGACGCAATCTCCAGTCGTCAGCGAAATGTGGCAACAATGGTGAGGCGGTGCCTTTGACCCAAGAGCAACCTTGCTTCAACCGTGACGGCCGCGTCCTGCGCATCTGTCGACTTTACCTAAAGTACTACAAGTACTTAGCAGTACCTACGTAGTATGAAATAATTACCGCTATTGTATTGTTTATATGTACTAGTAATATTATATATATTATTTATTGTAAAAAATAACGGAACGTCACGCCTGTAATCCCCGAAGGGGTAGGCAGAGGGCTGTAGTACACTCCCATTTTCCACCAGTTACGTTTAAGTTTCATGGAATTGGTGGAGAGCCAATAGTCGTACACCGGGCACAGATCCAGACGCAGAGCCACTACTAGAAACTCAAATTAGAATAATCCGTACCAGACCCTGTATTTGAACCCAGGACCTCCCGATTGGCAGTCGCGCTTGCAACCACTCGACCAACGAGGCAGTCTTGTACAGCAGTATTGTAATTTTGAATATTCTATGCATAAATATTAATGTCCGACAACAGCTATAATAACTAAGCAATAAAAATCTTTGGACATTTATTAAACAAATGAATATAAACAACTGATATGTAATACAACACAAGAAGGATAAGCGGGACAAACTAACAAGGGCAAAAGTGTTCAAGCAGGAGCTAAAATAAAAATTCTGCAGTTCCATTAATAACTAACAGATTGATAAAACAGATGTCGTTTCTGTTACTTTTTAGCAAGAAGACAGCCTCATCGACGGTTAAACGGTAAACCGGATTAATAAAATACAATGTTAAGATGTCTCGTTCAGTAAATTATGGGTGGAACACACATAATTAGAAGTGGAAAGCCAGGTACTTGACCGCGTTGGATCCTGCTTAGTGGGACGGTGGTCTGTAACCAGCAATTATGGGGACTACCACGACAGTTACGAGATTGAGTTGGAGAATGACTGTGCTATTTACTTAGCGGAATTAGTTGGTTCTTGCACGGTTCTCTCAGCAAAGACCACACTAGTGGAATTTGCAATCAGTGTCTTGGGTTTACCATGATTTGTTCTTTAACTTCACGCATATTTCCCCGAAGGGGTGAGTGGAAGAGTGTAGTACTCCCACTTTAACCAGTTATAAATACATTTTTAGAATATATTGGTAATTATATAGATTATTTTGCGATCATGTCACAATGATTATCATCAGACCATATCAGTTCACTGTCGGGCATAGAACTCCCCTAATAAACGCCATCGCTAGTAAAATAATTGTAGGTATCACACCCCCGCAAATATGTATTATAAACATCTTAAATACACTGATGGGGTGCAATACATAAATAAATGATTATATCATAAAACAAAGTACAATCAAGTAACAGAATTTTAAAAATTCATAAATCAATAAATATCAAATAATATCAAAAGCAAAGATTGCCTTTTCTATATTCTATAATTGTCTATGGGTTTATCCATAGTCGTGGTAAAACCTATCCGAAACTCGCTCATACGTCGTTCTATGTATTTACCAGCGGCGGGTTATTTAACACCAGCGGGTTAGTTCAGATAATAACAGTAATAACTAATATCATCTCTTTCTGGTACACGGTAATGCAGTAATGGATAATTCGAGCTCGTTGTACAGTGGTACTCAAACTTTTTCTTTATATAAATATATAAAAACAAAGTCTGTTGTTGCCATAAACATTTTGCGCCGATATTTTGATGGTACATACTAGTTATTGTTACTAGTAATTTCGTTTCACTACGGGATGTGAGGTGACATTTAAGAATATTCTCTCTTTGATTTGAATTGAAACGCTTTATTGAATTTTTGCGTTTCTATAATTCGTTTTAAAGTAATAAAATGTAATAATTATCTAAAATTACGCATATTTACAATGATAGAATTTTTATGTTTTTGTTCAGTATTTACTTGCATAATACATTTTTAAACTTATTGTGCATATATGATTTTCTCTATGAATTATTTTTTTCGTCATGTTCTTGAGCTAAGCTGAGCCCCATTCTTTTGTGCACATGTAAGTACTTATAAATTCTTTTATAAGCTATTTGTACTTCATGTTTCCCTATTTTGGGGTAGTAAATGATTTTTCCCTCCTACCAGGCGGTCTAAGGATCTGAAGAAGGCAGCGCGAAGCTGTTGGATTCGGAAGGCCCAGGACTGGAAGTATTTGCACCGATTGGGAGAGGCCTTTCTTAAATGATTTTATTACCAGTAACATTGCGGGCCGCAGCTTTAGATGCCGTGTTCTAGTGTGATCGTCTTGAAGATAGGTAGCAAGTTTTAGTTAACCGCGCGCTCCAATTGCCACTCGTTTAGACAATCTAGACCGCTCGCTCAGAAACTGGGGCAGTGTTAACATTACATTTACTTCTCATATTATTTATTCTGTAAAAGCAGCGATAACTTATTGGTTTAGAAATCGGCTCTTTGGTTCAAATCCCGCCAATATTTCTATGCAGATTAAAACTAACTAACGATATAATATACAACTTGCTAATATATAACGTATTTATATACCTTGAAGGTATATGTTGTAAGGAAACTTCCACATTTACGAGTTATTGGTTATCTATTAAAAAGTGATTTCAACCTCCGTAAGTAGTTGTAGGTAGCTCTTAGCTCTCCAGCTAAGAGTTACCACTTAAGGGAGTTATTGATAGTAATCTGTAACGACTTTTTTACGTGCGTTGCTTACATAAAATGCGTATAAAGTATTCGCTGTCATTTCACCATTTTTATTGTTTTTATTATCATGAAAAAAATATAAGTATACGCCATAATTGCGGAGTCATTTAGTTAGCTTTGTAAAGCTAGGTGTGTATCGTTGGACATAAAGTCAGTCATAGTACTTCGCCGCTAATGAGTGCGCTGACGATTTTCCGCTTTGTCGTTTGTTCAATGGAGCCTAGTATATTATTCCAGATGCGTACTTCCGATGCGGTACTTGGTATTGGAAACTGTTCCAGACGGCTTTAAATCTCGCGGCAAATGTCCACTCCCGGACATAAGCCGCTAACATTATAGAATGGAACGTAGTTTAGTCTGCTGTTAAACATTTTAACAATTAAACATGTTTAAAATATGTGCTAGGAATATTTCAGTAACGTTTACGAATTCATGTTCATCAACGTAACGAACGGGATTCCCAACTCCCAAAATCCCTCGACTACTTTAAATAAAATGTTGATGTTTAATGCTATACAACGGTACGTATAGCGATTTTAGTCCGACATTAAAAATTCTCACAGATAGTTATGTACCTTACATGCGGTAGACGGAAAATTTCAGTAACGTTTCATTTCATGCATTTATGTTGATCAACGAAACGAGCAGGTTGCAACAGTTCCTAAAAAGCCAGGAATACTTTTATGTAAAATGTGAATGTTGGACAGTTTCCAATGAACAAGAAAATGAGCTTCGTTTCAATGATGAAAAGTAACAATAATGAAAAGGTTTTGATGAAAATCCTACCAGTACTCAACGGGACAGTTTTACAAAAAAAGATAAAAGAGATACTATTGAAAATAATGCTGGCAGAGAATCTGGTAGATTTCCTGCGAGTGAAATAGTCAACCATTCACTAGTTGTGGAATTGTTGCCCTGGAGGCTTTGTCCCGAACCACATCCAGTCAGAATATTATGGAACCATTCACCGTACTGGAAACTGCAATTCTGTTTATGTTCAATTTTTTCATCATAAAGGCATATAAGTTTATGGTGATTACCAGTAATATACTAACGTAAACTGAGTTCGTTCCATGCAATTGGTTCGCGTTTACAACTGCAATGCATCTGTGTATTTCGGTAATCAGCATAAAAAGCGTAGTGGTATCTACGTTCAATATCTCAATAAATAGACAACATCAAGCTAGAGCTTATAAAGCCACATTACCGTACTGCTTCAGTTGATAAAATCATGCATTTTTGTTTCTTGTCGCTTAAAAATGTAATACTAAAGGCGTTTTTAATTTAATGGAGTTCCTTTATGCAAATTGTATCAATTAGAATCAAGAATTATTAAATATTATAGGTCTCTTCTTAGCGTGTCGATGACAAACACATTTTAACTCCCTAAATGGTTTTAGCCCAGAACTGACTGACTAGGCTGAGCTGACTGGTTATAGGTTATACAAATCCATTTTTCAATATTTCTTACAAAAATACACGTCAACAGTAGAGAACATTTTGATGAGATGTTTACCTTCGAGAATTTTAGCAAGGGTACCCTCTAAAGAAGATAGAATATAAATTATTTAATCAAGCAATAATAAAGTTGATGTCATACCATAACTTTAAGAAAGCAATCAATTTATTTATTTTTTTCAAGAAAAACGTACTCCTGAGAAAAATTAAAATATCGGCTATTAAAAACCGTCTTTTAAATATTTTTTGACTCTGAATGCCCGAATATTGATCATATTTTTTAGTTTAACGGTAAAGGGCAATTACTAGATCTATAGACGTATGTTAAATGAGAAATTAACCTCAAACAGTTTTGCCCAGTCATTAAGTCTAGTGCTACTTCCAGATCACTCGTAACTGTTCGTTTTAATGGTCCTCCTGCATCCGTTGAGTGTTGAAAGTGGCATTACTGCAAATGGCTCTCATAAATATTGCAACTTAACGGTCAACTGTTAAATGGCAGCTGAACATGTGTTCAAGAAGGAAATGCGTAAAATCATGTATAATTTTTATTTACTTTGTATACTTAATGTTTTCTCTCGTATGACAATTACCTCTTTACCATATTTGGCCCTTTTAATTAATTTTTATTATTTTTACTCATTATCTTTGGATAAGCAATAATTAATTTTATTGATTCTGATGTAAGATATTTTTTATGAGCTGTAATGATTATAACTCCTACATGTTTGAATTGATTATATTTCCCCAATATAATTGGTCCACAATTATCTAGTAATTCCTTCTCTTTCCAGGCAAAAATGAACGGTCTGAACGGACACAGCAATGGAGAGCAGAACGGCGCTGGAGACATCATTACCCAGAACCAGCAGCGCGGTTGGTGGACCATTGGGCTAATCAACTCGCGGTACCGCTACCTCACCGCGGAGACCTTCGGCTTCAAGATCAATGCTAACGGCACCAGCCTGAAGAAGAAACAGATTTGGACCCTGGAACCCGCCTCGGGGAATGCCAATGACAGTAAGTACAATTTTGTATAAGACGTTGACTGCTTCTTTTTGTACACTCCATTGATTTTTAATATCATGTCTATTCTTCTCTGTTGATTCGTTAGGAATTTTAAGAATATATTAAAAAAATAGGCAATATGCATTTTGTCTGTTATATCTTTCATAATTTTTCAATAAATCTATTATACTGTATTTTTTTAAATCTTTCTGTAATAATAACTGATTTAAACCTGTCCATCACCACTACGCTAATGAGCGTGACATCTGTACAAATGAGACCGTTTCTGACTAAAAATACACTACGCGGAGCACAAATAGCTATAAGGATACACTAATAAGTATTTTCCTGTACAATAACATACCAACTAATCCGTTTATGGTAGCGACCAAATTTTTGTGATTGCTATATATGACGCAGAGGACGCATTCCAAGTGCCATGAAAGGATTTATTGTTGAATAGAATCGTTGAAAATGAAATCGTTTTCGATTTTGATTGTAATGAATCGAAAGTAGACGTGGATAATAACGGCGATCACCCTTTTCCTAACCCATACCCTCCAATAATTGCTGCCGAAAGCTTTCGCTGAATCCCTACATATTCGACTTTTAATTAGAACGTTGTGGTTTGGTTCACGGAACGAGCCAAAATCTGAAATGCCGTATACAAATAAGATTTAAATCAAATATTTTTAAACTACGGTTTTGAAATAAGTCATATTGCAAAAGAAAAAAATAACGAATCGAATATTGAACGGATTGGAAATTGAAATAAGAAATTAAAAAGAGAATGTTTAAACCAAAAAACGTCCGAAAAAAAACGTCCGTTCCATGGAAAACGATCATATTTAAACTATTTTTAAAGCGATAATAACATCAGAAAAAAGGAGTTGAATAGTTAAAATATTCATACAAAATGGGCATTTCTTTTCAACGTTCTAAGTAGGATTTCGGTTTTGTAACAACTTGTGGACAAAGCAAAACAAGCGAGGAATTGTTGACATTTGTAACATGGCTTGTTTAAATATGACATGTTTCTTTACCGCATTTGTTCAGCAATCTCAGTTACATTATTATTGTCAATGATAAATATATCTGATAGTTCTGCAATTTTTTCAACATTGCATTTTTTTGCGTTTCCATCCTGTTTCAATACGAAACCTTTATTTATTCTGTTGTGAACTCATCAGGTACTTGTTTTTCATCAATCAAACCTCAATCAACTGGCGTTGCGTTCAACATTACCTTTTCTACATCAAGTGCTTCATTCCCAATTTCGGTTCCTCCATTCATTCCCTAAACATTTTCATTTACCTCCATTGCTGACTTGTTCAATAGTAACCGGCTAACGACAAGCTATTTTAAGTTTCCTTTCTCAATGTACTATCGTAGGTCAAACAACGTGAATAAACTAATGAGTAGATAAATTGTTATCTTGATTTTTCCTTCTTTCTGTTAAGTTCCTCAACAACATTATGTTAGTTGGTTTCAATATTAATATTTGTTCCTTTAATTCGGTACGCATTTTGGTCGCCTGTTTTGTGACGCGTTCTTTAACCTCCTGCGGCGTTTCCACCCCCTCGATGTGCGCGAGGGTCGCACCCCATTGTCAAGGTCCGTGCCAGCTGTGATCCCCCAATCTACCTGGATCAATACCGCTTTGCTTCCTGTGACTATGTTTGGGAGTACGACTGTAATAAAATATTATGTATGTTGTACTGTTATTGCAATTGGTAGGTATTCTCAATAAATTTAACTTGATATAGAAGGGCTATGTAATGAAGAATTTACTAGCGACGTCTTAATTAAATAAAATATGAAGTTTAAATGATATTTGGTTCGTGTCTTGTGCAGTTACTACAAGTTACTGTGTTCAAGATCGGCAGCTCAATTTTTGGGTAGGGTACATTACGACGCAATCTATATGGACTCTCTTTCTTAGAATATTCTAGTATACATGTATAATATTAGTCTGATCCGTAATGTAATGAGACGTAGATTTCAAAATATACTAGTGTAATATTGATGTAAAGTGAATTAATTTAACGTCCTCGAAATAAACGTTTAATAGAATCTTTGTGTCATTTAAAGACATTTTTTTTTATTATTGAAGTGTGTAACATTCTTGGACAATAAGTTTATGCTTAATAGAAGAATTTTTAAATTGTATATATTAATTGTGGGAAAAGATTAATTATAATAAATATTCTAATAAGTCATAATAATTAATCAAATACTATAAAAATCAAAACCTTATACACACTTCATTACAATTAAATATGACAATAAATCGCCTTGCGTGTAAAAGAAAGATGAAGGAAGCTAGAGACCCACGTCAGGTCTGCAACATTCGGCAACTCTGCTTACTGACAAAAACGATAGACTACAAGTGATGAACATCGTAACAATCGATAAAAAACAGAACAAAACAAAACCAATCATTAACGAGTGAGATGTGTACATATAATTTGCAGCGAACACGAATATTTGCCGAGGAGATGTATTGTGGAAACATCAGTGAGTCGGTGTATCGTGGCAATGTTCTGTAACGCAAAATATTTAACGTTTTCCTCGCAAAACAATACTTCACACTCGGTAGCGTGTAAGCGGTACTCAAACTTTTCTCCGTTAAAGCTTTGTAAATTTAACGTATTAAATATTACCGTGTTTGTTTAATTTTCATCAAAATAAATATGTAAGACTATTGTTGTGTACGTTTTGTTTTTTATTTAGTAGCAATGTGATACTGATATGCGGGTCACTATATATCACAGATGTTTGCATGTACTCTCAAAGAAGATGAGTTTTCTTCTTGAAATCGGTCTTGCTTCTCATTATAGCAATACAGAAATACTTATCGTTTGTTTTGTGTACTCTCGTCCAAACCTTCATATTCAGTATACTGCAATATCAAAACATTCATATTTACTGACACCATCAGAATGGCTAGCTTGTGTTAGGACGATCTATTAGCACTAGTTAATTCATAACTGAACTAAATAGATTTGCTGGTCGTCGATGTGATAGTGCTAGGATTAGCCAAATGCAATTCCGCCAGCCAGTCATTTACGATAAAACCTTTCAGCTTATAACAGTTGAGAATTATGTGGAAAACAAACTGTCTTGTACGCGGTTGCTTTGATTAAATAGGTATACTTTGATTAAAAATTTATAACGGCAAACGTTAACTCTGATCCATTCCCACGCCACTGACACCGAATCGTATTGTCGTGGGACCGTGGCGTGGAAAGAAACAGAACTGTTGGTTTCACTGCGAATCTACTCCCACAAATAGGTCGTATGTAGGAACTGGGGCGAGGTTTTATGAGACAGTATTGGAGTAGGACGTCTGAATGAAAGTAGATGAGAAGAGATGACGACGGAACTCTGTTGCGCCTCTTAGGAAAGGTTTATGTCCAGCAGGGGGCTAATGTCGGTGATTGATAATCGTGATGATAAACGCAGGGATTTCATATCCATAATCGCAGCGTACAATTAGGTATGGCACTTAGGACTCTCTTCTTGTGGATATTTTAGTGCTCTAAAGAATTGCCTGGTCCTCTATAACTATTACCTTATTCAATGTGTGGATTGACTATTTTATTAGTGCCGTGTTGTTCAAGAGGAGTAAATTGTCTCGTAATGAGTGCCTTTAAGACTGGTTCCATTTCAACAGGGTATTCATGATATTGTATTGATTTAAATGATTTAAACCAGGATTGATTCTAAGAGAATGACATGAAGTATTAGTTTCGGTTTTTATAATCCACTAGATTTACGATGCAATATAAATAAATATGTATATGAATATAAACGATATCGTTTAAACCGGAACACGACAGCCAGCAACAGAATGAAGGCCAACTGGGACATTTCACGGATTTATATTCTAAATAAACATGATAAAAATTTTGTTGCCATTAAATGCAAATTTATTCCATAATTGTCGACTATAAATAACATTCCGATAAATCAAAATATACATACCTACGTTGAAATGTAGCTGATCTGCATTTCAAATATTGGGAATGTTCCGCGGCAATTATATCCGTAAAACTGTTATGTCGCACAATTTGAATCACATTCACGAATGAATGTGTATTTTATTATACGTTCCGTTTGCCGCAAAGTATGCATTTAGTCGTTTATTATATATTTTTTTTTATCTATATACATATACAAATCAGTGTTTATTTGTTTGTCTCTTATTCATTTTTTTGAGCTGAAAAATCATATGATTTTTGTTGCAACTTGCTTGAATGATTTAATAAACTGTCATCAATGTAGAATGTACTATTGGCATAAGATATAACATCAATGTACAGCGGGTAGCGTGCGCGTCTTTTAGAAAAATTGTATCAGTACCTAAGCAATTTGATCCTTCCAGTTTTTTATTGTCTAAGCTCTAATATCTTAGTAGAAATGTGTCTTTAAATGTGGATAAAATCTCGATATCTTCAGTATAATATGTAAGATAATTTGTGATATGAAATTACACAGCGACAGATTAAGAAAAGGAAGCACTTTGATAGCTATCAATTAGTTGACAGTGACATTTTTTATTCATTTGGACATTGCAACGGGCTCTAGCCATTAGCGAGTCATTAATAACATTTACGTTACGTTTCATTATCTTTTAATATGTTTCATTTCATTTTAATATATCCTTATCTATTGCAAATGAATGATATTAAAAGTGGCGGCAAATTTGTTTGATTGCACTAATAAAATTCGGAGAAATCAGAGTTATGACTGGTTTTTTGACTGGTACAAGTATAAAGTGACAGATATAGAAAAAACGATGGTGGCGCAACTTGCGTCACTACAAAGAACTAAAGTGGTTGTCTTCCAATTTATAAAAAAAAAGAACAATGAACATTATTCATATGTGATATTTGTATGAATTGTGAATGTTTGCTGCGCTAAAAAATAAATTTTAACTATCTCAAATATCAAATTAGATTTATTGCGTTTTATTTTTGGACTTCATTCAAATAATGGAAATATCGTTTTTAATATAGCTTTCTATTATTATCCATAAGCGTTTTGCGAAAAAAAAATTCTAGATCAGATAAAAGAGTTAAACTAATTTTATACTAAAGTATAAATATTCTAATCTATTTACCTTGAGATTTAATCATTAATTCCTTCATTCATTAATTAATCTTTACTTTTTTAGTTACGAATAAAACCGCTAGATATAATTTCAATAATTTCTGACAATTCCTAATCCTTTGTTGTAGGTATGATTTTCCTCCGTTCGCACCTGGACAAGTATCTTGCCGTGGACTCGTTCGGCAACGTTACCTGCGAGTCGGAGGAGAAGGAACCCGGCAGCAAGTTCCAGATCAGGTAACTTAAATTTCACAAAAAACGTAAATTGAGACAGTTTACTTAACTAATAAGTCTAAAAAGGACAGGGCAACGAGGACAGATGAGGATGAAGTCCAAAAAAATGGCTTCGTTTAAATGACAATAGCAAAAATTTTGGAATATACATCATAGCCAACTGATCCCAAGCTAGCTGTATTCTGTCCCATAGTAACCAGATAGCTAATATAACCTGAAATTAAAACCTGTTGTAGAAGAGGTTAATAAAACCATGCAATTTGCCAGTAACTAAAAATTGCGCAACAATAGCACATTTATCATCCACAAATGCGCCATCATTTACGTGTCGCAAGCTAATAGCCTAATCTCCTTTCCACGTATTATTCAGGATAGCTCATAAATCTTGGCGACTACTCCCCGAATACTAATACTTTCTGAGTCACCGGAAGTACGGCTTTGCGTCGACGCCTTTCCTTCATTTATCGGTGTGGGAACTTTTGTTTAAGTTTTATGTATGTTTAATTTTTGGCCCTACTTCTGCCTGGAGTTCCAGAAGATTCGACGAGATTTTATTAAGTAACGGGATAGTCATATAAGAAAGTTAATTATCACAATAATTTACATTGTTAATTAAATATTTTCACGCCCAATTTCCCAAGGGTTAGACATGTAGACTACGATGTAACTAATTGAGGTTTTTGTAGTTTCATAAAAATTCATTTTACTTGTAGCTCCAGTTTTCCTTAAAAATGTCAAATTTTGTCAATATATTTTCGACACAAAGTCAGTGGAACAATGATTTGGGCAATACGAGAAACGTACAAGCATGAACTTTTGACTGCAAAGACATACTCGTAAATACATAATTAATAGTGACGAGAGAACAGATTCAACTGAATGTTTAGAAATTTATAATAACGCCTGGATGCTTGTAAGGGTAATGGCGCCAAACCCGGCTATTGGAAATCTGCCAGGTTTCCCCTTTAGTGAAACAAGGATTTGTTAGTCTGTTAAGGACATGACCAGACGAAATCTGTCCAACCCCGCCCCAACGCCTGTTCTCTTTCAACTTTTCCGTTTTGGAATACGTCTTGCCGTCCATATAACGCACATGTCACCTCGGCTGGAATTTAATGGTCCATTTTATGTTCGCAGAGCTAATCGTAAAAACCTGGCTGGGAATACAAACTTGTTTTAAATTTCAAATTCTCATCGACCTTTCTAGGATTAAAGGTTTATTTTCATTACGTCCCTTTTTATTTTAAATAAATTGTAAGACAGACAATTATGAGAGAAGCGCTGAAAATTTATTATGTGTTCAATTTTGATTAATTTAATATAAGGTATAAATTATTTTTAATCGTCTTCTTCTTTTCGTTTTTCTCGATCCTTTTATCGTTCCATTGTTGGAACATGAGTCTCTTCTTAACACAGTAGCCATTTTTAATATTAAAAAACTCTACGGCGTGTTTTCCATTAGACCCCACATAAAAATTATCTTTGTCTGTAACATTATATACCATTTTTATCCGATGGTTGTAGCAGAAATCAATCAAGATCTCACGGCCCAGTGGCCGCCACGCTCAGCGGCGCCTGGCGGAACTAACAGGCGAGAGAGTGAATTGTTGAGAGGTTGTAACGAGCGGGGCGGGCTGGGGAAGATTTCAAATCTTATCGGAATCGTCATTCGAAATTCTTCGCCACTTGCTGACGTTTTTTTCTCCCCTTGTACATTTCTGTTTCAAACGACCGAGAACACGGATGCCCCTTATTTGTAGGGTCGATATTCTGTCGTGGGCGCAAAGTTTTTTGCCTTCCTTCCTTTACTTTTTTCTTAGTGTGAAGGGTGCAATAGACAGTTAAAAAGGTAAGGCGTTTCTCTTTAGTAGTAGTATTTTTATGTAGCACATTTATTTAGAGGATTGTTGATCATTGTTAGTATGAAATAATATATACATATATATGTATGTATGTATGTATGTATCTTGACATTTTTGCATTCGGTGTAAATATGTTATAACGACAGACCCCTATTATTTTATCTATATATTAATACGTAATAACTTTATACCCTTTTTACGAAAATTGCACGGACGGAGGAGTATGAAATTTGGCACACTTATAGTTTATATAGAGAAGGAGTGCAGAATGCTAATTAAAAAAAAGCACAAAAATACATTAAAAGCAATAAAATAAACATTACACATACTACCACATTTCACATAACCATTTATTATTAACGTTCTCATTGTCAATGTCACACATGAGACGGATGGTTGTCAATAAATAGCACAGATTGATTTTTTTATGATTTACGATCGAATTTCGATTGCTACTGGACCACTAGTTTGTATAAATTATTGATAGTTCAATGTATTTGTCCGATGATGTTGAGCTCGTTAACTTGGAAAAAAAACATATACATAGTCATTCTAAGATATTATTACTCACAATATCGTTAATACTTATCAAATGCACTGTAAAAATTCCTACTTCTGTTTACCTCGTAGCGGCGACCTGGCGTGACAATAAAAAAATAATTAAATAATAATGAAGTTATAAAAACTCCGAAACTAAGCCAATAGTGCAATGGAAACAACGGTCATTATACAATATATAAATTTTCCTTCATGGATAAAATAATGATAGATACCATAAACAAACGAACGTAGCTGTTTGTCTGGAAGTCTCGTGGACATAATCAGCACGGTGGCGGCCAGGCGGCGAGTCAAAACATTTCTCCAGATAAACAAATGGGAGGAACGGGATAAAAGCCCTCGTGAGTCACAGGCTGATTCACACCAAGACGACGCTACGAACAAACATATTTACGACTTCATTATTTCAAAAATAAGACGAGCGATTTTTCAAAACGTCCCTTTCTGGCTTATTTTTAATTTACATTTGGTTTTTAGTACAAAAGAAACCCGTTTTTGGGAATTTGGAAATTTTAGTTTATCTTGTAATGGAAAGCGTTATAATTTAATAACAAAGAATAAACGATAACGAGCCCTATATTAGTTGAAGTGGTAAAATGTCACAATCCGACCCTTAGCCCTGAACAAGATACGGGCCTCGCGATACACAATTTTGATTCACCCTCGTGATAAGAATTGATTGCGTCCACAAACTCAAAATGTCAAGTTAACTTTATGAAATGTCCCAGTGGTGTTTTTAAGGGACCTTTTAAATTCTAAATTTTTAAAAGCAAGTTTCAGCTCTATTGTAGGGACTTAAAGTAGGTTTTACTTAACTATTATTGGAAAATTATTTTTCATTGAAATTTCCACTTTATACATTTGTGATATGGTATATCTTAGTTTGGATATTGTAATTATGAGATAGGGGAGGCCAGGTCAGCTAAGTGTAGAATTTTAACGAGGTCGTGCCAAAATAATTTAGCTTCCGAAGTCCTTCTGTGAAGTGATTATTAGGAATAATTATGATTTAAGTGTTATCGTTGTAAGTTACGTGATTTTATTACGTTCCTAATTTAAAATGCTAATAATCATAAAATGAAAAACTGTTTGAAGGTGTACACCATTGTTCACCGTATTCGCGGCTTTTTATAAGCAAATTAGCTTTATTTTTATAGAGAATGTCTTTACAAAAAGTGTAAACTGATACAATAAACAGTTTTGAAAATAAAACAAAAATTTCTGAAGTGTCAAAGAGACGAGTCACTGCAAGCGTCGTACGGTTTACGGACAGTCGGGCTTGGATTTATTGATGCTTTGTGTTCGTAGCAAGTTAGAGGAATACAATATAAAATACAAAATCAATAATTACTTTTATTTGTACGCATTTGTGTACTTTGTCATTAATAGAGAGAATTTGCAAACAAAAAATGCAATTTGTACAAAAGGCGACGTTAGAGTTAAAGTTTATTTTGTAAATAAATAAATAAAGCGATGTTTGCCTTAGTACTTAGGCTAAGACTACCGTCAGGTTGGTGACATGAATGGAAGTGGAACTAAAGATGAAAAAGTAGGGTAATATGTTAAGGAATACAGAAATTTACACTGATTAGGGGTGAATTACATACAGCAAAATATTTTGAGTAATAAAATTTAAATACCTTTAAATAAAACCGAGACTTTGCTATTGATCAAAATTATTATTACTTTTCTTTCTCTATCTTTCTCTCGCTGCAATTAAACTCTTCCGCCTAGTAGGACGTAGAGGTGGCAAGGTAGGTAGATTGCTCTACATTAAAATTTTGTTAAGAAGACGTTGTATGTATAATATCACCGAACTATATCAGAGTATACGAGTAAGACAGACCGACCCTACTACTTATACATATGTATTAGCAGACGTTCGTATCTGAACGTAGCATTTTAATCAACTACTCTACTGCGGGGGTAAACTTTTAATGCTAGGTGCCGACTAGGGGCATTGGGCGTATAAGGAAACAAAAGACGCGACGACGAACAAAAACAAAAATATTGTTCATTTCTTCTTGTAGTTCTTTTCAGTAAACTGTACAGTTTCCATGGGGGGCCTTGCTATGCCATGCCACATTTGAGTAGGTACTGCAAGTTCATTTGCTCTCAATGAACTCTTTATTGCTTTATTCTCAGACATGAATCTTCATCTAGAATATTTAGAGCTATTGGTCAATACAACAGTACAATCGCAGGGGGTTTTTAAGGGTAAGTCTGTTGCAGGAGATTCAAAATGTGGTTACAATATTATAATCATTTTAATGATATATGTATTAGGACAATTCGGATACTGTCATTTGATCTCAATATAGGAATAAATAACATTTATAATTTATTTCTTGGAATACCCTGCACGGTTATTTATACATTAATTTATTTCTCCTAATTTTCTGAACTCCCCTCTCTTCCCTGATTGCCAGGGTAGGGTTGGTAATATATGCGACGTGCCAAATTGATTTTGTCTGCACTACATGGGTTTGAGGTACAGACAACGCTTTAAATTACGCTTCCCCTGGGAGCTTCCGCCCTCTCCTAACTAAGTTACTACACTCCATGAGATATATTAGAGGAGAGAAGGGTGTTTTGTTGAATATTGATGTGTTTTAGTGTCGTATATATTTTACATTATTCTGTAGACTTTGAGAAACCCTAGTGATGAGAATATTAGGGCTAAGCAAACTGCGTATCGAAAAAAATCAATTATGGCAACACTGTCAAATGATTAAACGTCAATTGACAATGTCAAGAAATGTCAATTGACAAAACTAGGACTGTTGTTTATGGTTTATCTATCTATCAGGCTTTGGACGTCCACTGCTGGATATTGGCATCTTCTAATCGGCATTTGTGGTTGGAGTCTATTTGGTATAAGAAATTTTACATTTAATACTAAATACTTAAGATACATTTTCAATTGACAAAAAATAAAAAATTGAATAATTAGGTAGATTATCATTATGACGCAAGTAATCATTATTTTCATAGTCAGATTCGTCCACATTATTTAATTATAAACATCGTTTGTGCAAGAATTTTTGTATTAATCAGTTCCATAAATCGACAATTTTTATTAATTAATCCCTATTACGATGCTGGGTTAAATCTTAAAATATGTTGCGTGTTAATACTTTTAATAAAGTACTTGGAGCAAAACGTTCGTATATGCTGAATCAGATAACTTTTAATATCTAGATCACTATTATTTATAATAAAAATTCGAAATAATTTTGAAACACAATCCAACATAACCTTATCTTAGTGTGCCGCCGTGTGAACACTTTCAATGTTTTGATTGGCACTGCGACATGTTGAGGGCTTTCATCAAGCGCTGGGAGTTTCATCAAGTGTCCCCGTCTAAGTGTTCTAGTGTCTGCCGTCTGAATTCTTACCTCTGATTCCACTGTTGGTACTAATATGAGCATGAACGCAGTTCAACGTTAGAGACGGAAATACAAAAAGCATACAAAGCGACATTCATAAACAGACTGACAATAACACCCTGTTCTACGCTTAGAAGTCGGAAAGGTTGTATCATAGTTAACTACATATATATGTGTCGTTATTGAAGCTATGTTTGGTTATGATATATAGAAGACGTCATATTGTGTCGGATTTCTAATATCCATTACAAATTCAAAACACTACGAGGAAATACTGTAGCATTTTTTAAACTGAATAAACAGGGCGCTTTGTTCTGTAAATAAGGCTGCCGGTGAAGAAACAAGATGAAATAAAGGCGGGAGAAAGGTTAACGACTCACTTCCGAGGAAACATCTCAAGTGTGACTAAATGGCGATTGTTACGAAGTGCAAACGTTTTCACTTCAATAAGCAAAGATAATAACGGACTCGCCATTGTGTTCAGCGAACAAACTTCGCGTTAGCAAAAACGAAAACACTACGTATTTGCATGTTTGTCTACACTCGTTTAGCAAACATAAATAGCTGGCTAGATAATTCGATTGCTAGATAATGCGATTGCTAGGTAATGTAATTGATAAATTATGGGCGTGGATTGACGCTGAATTGGATGGGTACACATTATTGCATGGACTTTTTAACGTCCACAGAATGAACATTTCTGTCAAATAACAACATCGTGGGACAACTTCACATTCGGCCATCTAATCTCAAATTAGTCACAGCCTACGCTATGATAACCGGACAGTTCGTTCACTATACATGTAACACTGACAAAATAAATTCTTGTGCCCATAACAAAATTATTTGTAATTGTAATAACAAATTTTATTGTATACCATTCGTGGCTGGGATGTACTAACTAAACAAATTGACGTACTATATTACAACACCTTATCTGTAATCCACAATAGAAGACATTTGTTTTGATTTCTATTGTGTGGGTAAAAACTGGCAACTGTCGGATCAGCTGTCAAATCATTGATCACTGGACCAACACTAATATGAAGATATATAACACATCAGTACACTCTGGTAATATTCAATCTTGGTCATAGTGTTTCGGAAGACGGCAGTGGCAGATGGGCGCTGCGCAATGTGGAGCGCGGTTACTACTTGGGCTCAAGCTCGGACAAGCTCTGCTGCACCGCCAAGGTTCCTGGAGACGCTGAGCTCTGGCATGTACACCTCGCCGCCAGGCCTCAGGTGAGAGCATTTTACGTCCACTGATGGTAACACTGATTTTGCTTTAATTACTATTGGTTTTTCGAGTCCTTAACAATTTTAAGTAGATGAATAGATCTACTTAAAATTCCCAATTCAATTAGTATAATATTACGATAAATAAACAACAAAGTTCGAATCAACCAATTTTCCACAGAGTAATTTCTAACTGAAATTTCTTCTCTAGCATCTGCTACAAAGAGGAAACTTATACGCATGTTACAATTCGGAAATAACCCACTGAGATTAGTTTTTAGAAGTCTCACTTATTCCAGCCTTTCGATCAAGTTAACATGTCACTTCTTCAATAATGTACATTATGATGTGGCAGCGTCATATATATTTAATATGATAAGTACATAAGCAGTAAATACATTATGTATTTGATGTAGAAGTCACGGTTTGTTGTGATAAATCATTCAACATGCCTCGTTATATCTGACGTCCCCATTTATTCTCTTCGCTTGAACAACATGCAAACATGAAGCCGTAATGGTGTTGCCACACTGCCTTCATAAAGTTTATTATAACGCTATTGAGTAGCTATTAACGAAAATAATAAGCTCTATGAAAATTTTGACAACGGGTGAGTTAATTGTATTGTATAACATAACTTACGAAACCTGAGTGCACTACACGCCTCTGCCCTTGTGGAAAATAGTCATGATGGTATTATGAAAAACATTTGAGAATGCTGGTAACATTTGTGACCATGTTACTTTTGCAAGTTTTGATAATGTTTTAAAAGACGTTACGATGTGTGTGGCAGTACCTTAACACATTCCGAACGCATCTCACTCCGGACCCACAACTGTGATCTGTCTACGTAGAATTACAATTCCTCGTGGCACAGCTTGCGAATAATTACTATAGTTGTATGGCAAGGAATGCAAGCTAGTTGCATGCTGATCAGGCGATCCGCCATATGGACATCTTCGATCCATTTAAATAGAACTAAGGTTAGGGTGGAAACATTATTCATTGTTGCGTTGTTACCAGTTAGGGCAGGAATGTTTCATGTCCCATTATGTGAAGCTACCTCACTCTTTAAACCAGGGTAGGCGAACCTTTATACATCAACGTGCCATTTTTTCTAAAGAATGTTTAATGGGGTCATTGACGTGCCATCAAATAATTTTAACTTTCTGATT
>DWEE01000233.1:0-19524 GCA_018245755.1 Parelbella macleannani | reverse complement strand
GACGAAGACAAGACGCCGGTCGGCGATCGAGTGCTCACAGAGCGCGAAACTAGGCGCAAGGAGATTCAAAGTCTTATAATGAAGTACGCTCACTTGGACGAAGTTTACGGACGCATAACGGAGAAGGAACCCAACGGAGTGGGCAGTGAGGCGGTTGCGATAAAAAAGACGGAGCCGCTGGGCGTCGGAGACGTGGTGATGCTGCCGCCCGAGCTGCGCAGTCGGCAGCGGCCGCACCGGCCGCGCCACCTGCTGCGGCGCGCGGCCACGCCGCCTGTAAGCACAAGCTAACCGCCTGCCTGCGCTCTGTGTGCTGCTAACCTACATCGGGTCCGTCATATTTAATATTCCTTATTGGAAACGTATGTGACCGGGTCGTTCTCGTTACAACGATGTATATAAGACAAGTTATAAATAAATATTAAGCCAAAACGATAATAACATGCTTCTTGTAGCCTGAAATGAGTATAAAAGTTAGAGGTTTAAAGAAATGCATGTATTTTTGAACATCGATTATAACTTTCCGAAGGTAGACGTCGCCAAAAAATAAAAGTTTGTGCAGGTAAATTGAAAATAACCATTGCGAACTGTCATTATGCAGAATGTCGCGGATTTCGTATTAGCTCGTTAAGTTTTGGAAATTTTATTATAGGAACGAAGAAATAATCACTTAGTGCCATGATAGTGCATGTGCTGAGCATTTTTGTGCGTGTTCTTAAAATTAACATGTCCTTATTTTGCGTGAAAATATTTTCAAATACTAAACGTAGACGAAATTCTGGCCGGCGTTCAAATGTTAGTATGAAACATGCTTAGACGAGGCTTGGGTGGACACTACTATCCTGGTAATCCGGTGTGAGAGGTGATTACGAAAGTGCCGTGAGTGATTGCAGTGTTACCGGTGTCCCATTCCTGGTGAATCCCTTCTGAGCCGGTTCCGCGTGAGCGGTGCGCGACGCCGGCGGGCCCCCGAGCGCGCCACGGCTCGGGCGCTCGCCGCGGCGGTGCGCCGCGCTGCTGAGCCCACCCGTCCGCCCTTTAACAGCATGTACGACACCATACCAATTGTCGCTTGTCTGACGGGCAACCGTTCCATTGTCTGATTGTTGGGTACAACACTACTCGGGTCGTGGCGATCGCGTGGCGCTCTCCGTGGCATGTGGCGTGGTGCGTGTGGATGGCGCGCGGCCGTGGCGGACGCGTGCGGCGGCGGCTGTCGGCGGCGGCGCTGCGCGTGCAGAGCTCCCGGGCACGCTCCTCCGTCAAGGACGACAAGGACGGACACCTGGTGTACTGGCCCGGATATGTCATGGGAGCGAGATGTTCGTTTCAACAACATAACCAATGTATTTTAATGCACACCGACACACTATACTCGTACGCCGAGACACACACTAAAATACACACGTGTAACACGACAGGCGACTACGGTACACCACATAAACATTTCACTCACTTTGACATAACTTACAGAGTCGTATGTGTTAAATCTTATATTATATATTTACACTCAACATTTCAATACACTCGAAATGAACACACAACTAGATTGCCTTGTCTCAGTTTCGACTATCGAGCTCTTGCAGAGATCAGTGATTTACAATTTGTGGATTTCAGTCATTCAAACTTTTGCTTTCAACTCTTCTATTTTTTTGTTCTAATAACAGCGCCGACCATTCGATACCAGCGAATAAAGTCGTGTTGGAACACATAAACATGGTTATTTCGTTTAACATTATTGTGTTGAAACGTTTAAACAGCACATGACGGTATGAGAAACGAATGTCCAATGTTTATTCCACCATGACTTTGTCTGACGTACAGTTGATTAACTATTTTGGGTTGGTTTCATTCCAGACAAAATCATCGACACACTCGGTGAGGGCACGTTCGGCAAGGTGGTCGAAGTGAAGGATTTAGAAATGTGAGTACCGAATACTTTTATTATACTAAGATTTATATTAAGATATTAAAGGTTGTTGGCCGTGAGCCGCTGTCATACCACTGACGGTATGTAAAGTTAAGCAGTATTGTTATTAACTAACAAGTAACTTAAACCACTAAAAACGCCTCTTGGCCACCACAGAAACTTCTTACATGTAGATCGACCGTAATATCTCTACACTGGTGTCCACTGAGACAATATGGTGCATCTATGAAACATGATGAAGAACAACTTTACTTATTTCTAATCAATTAATTAATAAATATTTTTCCTTTTTTGTACTATGTCCAATTTGCGTAATGAAAAACAAAAATATTTATGTATATGAGAGGTTAGTATTTTATGCGTGTAAGTTTTAAAATGTGTGCTTTTAAATAAACGATTGTTTTTCATTTGTATCATTAAAACTAAAACCAGCCTGACTGCGTGCACAATGAAGACCTGCCGGATTGTCATGTCTGCGACTTTGCAGTGTGGTCATTATTATACGTTCAAATTATCTCGTTTTTGTTTATCATCATCTTCGACACTTTTATCATTCCGTTATTGGAAACAGTTCTTGTTTTATGTTGAAAAAGCAACTAAGGTCAGCCTCATATTGTGTATACATAATATATAAATCTATTTTTAAATTTACAACAGTAATTTTTTAATAGAGCTTCGTTCGCCATACAATGAGGTCTGACTGCCTCGTTGTTCGAGTAGTTGCAAGCGGGGCTGCCGATAGGTCCTGGGTTCAAATCCCGGGTCGGGTATTATTGGAATTTTCTAATTTAGGATTTCTGGATCAGTGCCCGGTGTATGGCAATAGGCTCACCACCTATTCCATGGGATTGAAACGTAACGGATGAAACGTGGGAGTGTACTACCACACTCCTCTGCCTATTTCTTCGGGGATTATAGGCATGATGTTACGTTAAAATGAGGTCATCTTCGTTATTATTTTCAACATCACAATCATCAGCTCTTCAATCATTCCTCCGTTGGATATGTGACTTTGGACTCCCCACAGAATAGGGTATATCTTACCAGGTATCTGAAGCATTACTCTGCCAATCCGCTCTTGGTCAACGTGACAGACTATGACCTTAGCCCTTCTCACCCTGATAACGAGACTTGTGTCGAATAGCAAAAGTATAAAAAGGATTGATTCTGATGATAATAATGATCCGAAGTATTAAATAAGGGAGGACACACATAGGTTTCTTAGCATAGCCCAGTAGCAGGGAGACCAGCCCTAAATATAATGTTACAGACGTTAACAAGTACTATTAATTGCATATCGGTGTATCGTAATTTACATTCGCAGATGACACACGAACACACTCGCACACATACACATTGTTTGGCAAAGAGCGCTTAGATTATTCAGCTCTATTTCCATTTGTTTATATTACGTTTTCTTTAGATAGTTTTGCCGGCGAATGCCAAAGTTATTTTCATAATTAAGAATGAAGGTGTGCGGTGACTGGCTGAGGTGACGAACATACTAATAAGACGTGTACCTAATATGAATTTCAGGGAGCACAGAATGGCTCTGAAGATAATCAAGAATGTTGAGAAGTACAGAGAGGCTGCAAAATTAGAAATTAACGTATTAGAAAAATTAGCTGACGTCGATCCGGATTGTAAAAAGTAAGTAGACGCCATTGTGCGGTGTCGCGCGGCTATCGGCAGAAACATTATTGAGTGACGCGAAATGTAGCAATATTTGACCTTGCGTGTTTAAACGCGACGTTATAGCCGCCGGCTGGCAGCCGGCCAGCGTAGGAGCCGATGTCAACCAAAACACGAAAATACCGTCTGCCGTCGCTCGCCTCTCCCATATCACAAACAGAAATTCGCTTACTATTCTTTGATATAATCCGACCTTGACTTAACGAATGCTCCTTGTTCTGGAACATTCCATAACGTCTCTATAAACGAATCAAACGAATCGACTGTTATTTTTTTCAGCTTATGCGTGAAGATGTTGGACTGGTTCGAGTACCACGGGCACATGTGTATAGCTTTCGAAATGCTCGGCCAGAGTGTATTTGACTTCCTGGTGAGTACCACCTTATTATATATTTGTAGCGACGGACCCATAAAGCTGTCTCTCGGCCGTTTTTATTTGAAGAGGCAGCGCGCGGCCGCCGTGCGGACGGACGGCCACTGCGTGTTTATTGATACCGGAATAAAACATTCGCGTTGCATGTTTACAGCGTGCCTGAATAACACGATGCACCGTACATATTTAAACAGAAATAAATCTGAGTGACATAAAATGAGGCGCAATAACACGATAAACGAAAGCTTTGTTTATCCAAACGGAGATACGTTAGAAAAAATAATAATAATAATAATGTTTTATTGCCACACAACAATTAATATTAAATTGAGTAATAAATAACATTAAACACTTATATAATTATTAATTTAAAAAAAAATAAAAAATAAATAATCGACCCATTTGTCATTCCACTGTTGGAATATGGGTCTCCTCTCATGTTGAGAGGGTTTTAGAGGCTAATTATTAATTAGCTTAAATTAAATAGAACTAAGGTTTATTGTTGGCAAAGGAAGAGTCTCAGCTTCTGCCAGCACGAGAGAGCTCGTGCAGGGCTGTTTTTCAGACTCTCCCTCTCCCTTAGACGTCATTTGGGAGTTTTAAATTCAATCGCCGCTACAATTACATTATGCTATACTGTTAATGCTACACTGCTAATATCGTTTGTTATTTATTAATATTCTCCGCGTTACTACCAAATATACGTACGTTGAAAATTACTGATTAAATGAAGTTCGCGAGAAATAACACGTGTCGCAATCGCCATATTGCATGCGCAAACAAAATATATAATTACGCGTGGGTTTCGATCTAAACTTAAAAATTATAATTTCACACTTAGGTCCAAATACTCGTTACAGAAGGACAACAACTACCAGCCGTACCCGCTGGAGCAGGTGCGGCACATCTCCTACCAGCTCATCTACAGCGTGCTGTTCCTGCACGACAACAAGCTCACCCACACCGACCTCAAGCCCGAGAACATTCTGTTCGTCGACAGCGACTACGAGGTCGTCAGTGTATATAATAGTTCTAAGAAGGTACGCCGCTTCTATTGCCCTTCTGTATTATGCTCGGAGAGAGGGAGAAAGAGAGAGAGAGAAAGAGTATCAAGGCAGAGAGCCGCAGCACGCTCAGATGATGATTTGGTAGAGAGCATCGAGTGCCACACTTACAGGCTTGGCATGCTTCTTCTACATACATCGTACACTCCCGGCCGTTAGAGAGACTTGAAAATGTATGCTTATTGATAAACTGTGGTACATTGTCTCGATGTGTCTTCTACAACATGACTATAGTCCACTGCGAGAGACGTGGCTACAGAACGCGTGGCGTGCAACTCAAGTGTCAGTAATGCGGTTACGACGTCGTATCAGTTGGGTCGGATTGGTTTTTTTTACCACCTTCTAAAGCAATAGAGGCTGACGTGCGTTTAGAAGAACAATAGAACTATGTTCACGGAAAATCATATTTTACACGTAGTAGAAATAGTATTGTTACGCACAATATACATAAAAATATGTGTATTTTCTTTGGAGAATTAATTACGCAGTGAAATACATCTGTAGTAAAGTTTATGTTCTAATTGTTGACCCAAACTAAACAATAGATTGTTTCTATAGGCACATGTACGTTAGTATATCATCTAGCAACCGACAATACATTGTAATGTGCAATTTGATTACTTTCCTCTAACAACTGGATACATGTTAGTCTTATGGTCTATTTCAATCGATAGCTCCAGTATCGTTTAGTATGCGTACAGAATATTCAAAATTTAGTTATTCCATTTCTACAACCTACCGTTTTCTATTTTTTTTTTTCATTGTTAAACAAGGTTGGTAATTATATGATGTTCTTAGGTACTTTTTAAGATGCTTTAGTAGTTACCTGCAACTTTAATGACTTTGGAAGCTGCAACTGCAAGAAAGTCACTGGTAGTGGTTAGTTAGTCCTACGAGAGCTTTACGTTTCTATGTTAGAATGGGCATAAACAATCTTCGTTACGCTGACGCTCGCCGAGTCTCTAGATTTTGGTCCCTCACAATCAATAATGTTTGGCGAACATCTCTTTATAGTGCGAAGTTCAAAGACTTAAGAACGCAGGTGCACGTTACAAGTTTCGAATTATTTAAGCTTACTAGGCGACTTCAACAATTTTTCAACTAAGGGTTTGGAAATATTGTAGAATAAATAAAGAATTAAAAGTAGAATAGAAGGAACCTGAGCGAGAGTGTGACTGTGGCGGGTGTCGGCAGAAGCACGACCTGCGGCGCGTGAAGCGCAGCGACGTGCGGCTCATCGACTTCGGCAGCGCCACCTTCGACCACGAGCACCACAGCACCATCGTCTCCACGCGCCACTACCGCGCGCCCGAAGTCATACTCGGTACTGTGGCACTTCGCTACCTCACCCCACCCCACCTCACCTCACCTCACCCCACCCCACCTCACCTCACCCCACCCCACCCCACCTCACCTCACCTCACCTTAACTTACCTTACACCTTATGTAGTCATTCCATGGAATAGGAACTGAGAGTAATGGGAACAAATCTAAACTTCTAGCTCCTACTACAAATTTCACATTAACCCAAGATCACTTGCTAAGCAGTAACGGTAGAACCTCTTGACAAACAAGGCAGTTATTCTATATTTAATAGGTCTAGGATGACAATAGTAAATAATTCATAAATGAATTCTGTGCAGATAATATTAATAAAACCTAAATTAATTAAATAATTGATTCAACTGTTTTCACCCTTAACTATGTATTGTTGCATCTAATTATAGATGAAAACAATATTATTGCACAAAACCTTACATACCATATTTTTGTAGTTATAAATAAACAGCATGTTTACAATATCAACATTAAGAGTCTAACTTTAACATGTGAATAAGATACACATGTGCTATTTGTGCCCATCTAGATACTCTTACGTGTTCAAGTGCTTTTTTTTTTGTTTTGATTAATGGAAATTCCAAAAGTATAGAGTAGTGATCGACCATTTCGAAGCCTATACAATATTTAAATAATATTCTTTTATAATATGTTCATGTTATAGACATATCTACCTATATATCTTCATGTTATAGACACAGTCAAAGGCTTTATATGGTCAAAGAAAAACACCTAGTACCCTGAATTCTCGAAAGAATCCCTAATAGTTTTGTAACACTGCTCTTGAACCAGTCAGTGAGATACTTCTCGTAAATCTCTTAAGGGACAAATGACAGATTCATATAGATTGAATCAAGTATTAAATTACTTGTACACACCCATGTTTTTAAAATCACTTGCCACAAGAGAGCACAATTATTGAACTAGTTTCTCTTCGAGATTGCAACATCACAGAAATATTTCTAAATGAATTTTTCTGCAACATGTTTAATTTACTTGTCTAATCTTATGTCTAGTTTTAATAATAAAATGATTATGATAAAGGTCAACCGTGTCCTTGCTCTTCTAGTTCTTGGCATTTAGTTTCATTTCAGAAATTCAGACACGTTTTACTATTTTACTATTTTTGTTTTTATACTCTTGAGCTTAATTAAAGAGCTTTAAGACGTTTCCAAAATAGATTGCTTATCGTAATGTGTCTTGTTGGATTGCCCAATTACTGCACCATCAATCATGTTTTACGAGATGGGTTCTTTAAGTAAATACTTCATATTTTTCGTATCCTTAAATCTATCGTTCCCAGAATGTAAAGATGATAGAGCGTTGTTTCTGAATCTTCAAGCATTATTTAATTAGGGCAGTCAACACAATTATTCTCTTCAAACTGTTTAACTTGTTCTTGGTTAACCCCGCTCACTGACAGCTTAAACTTAGTTCATTTGTAATTGGCACATATTTGAATAGTGTTTTATGAAGATACTGCCCCTTTCCATCATGGTGATATGATACCAGATATGTTGATGATGTCACTGTTCTCTCAACTCTGCCCTCCATCACTGCCTTTTATATAGAGATAGAAACAAATGAAATCAACGAGAATTTCTTTAATATTGATCTGATTATCGACTATACAATCATTGCTAGGTATATTATAGTGACGTAGGCAATATAAATCTATAAAAATATTTTGTTGACAGAACTGGGGTGGTCTCAACCGTGCGACGTATGGTCAATAGGCTGCATCATGTTCGAGCTGCACCTCGGCATCACGCTGTTCCAGACGCACGACAACCGAGAACACCTCGCTATGATGGAGAGGATCCTCGGACCTATCCCGTACAGGTAACCAAACTACGCAAATAATTGTCAAAGTTATGAGAGGTACCATTATACAAATTTATTTAGTCATTTTGATTGTTAACTAGAAGTCTAACAATCCTATCGAAGATAAAATATTCCATAAAAAAATGTGAGCCATTATGGTACGCCTGGCAGATGTGGAACATCAAGATTACTTTGTACAAGTCATATGCTTATAAGAACAGATTATGACAGGAAAATATTATGAATTTTTTGCAATATATGATAACTGTTTGTTTAATAAACAAAATATTTTTCATTAAATACAAAAAAAAAATTTAAAATTTATTTCCAATTGTGACAAATCAGTTCTTTTAAGCAATGACTTCTGTAATAGATTCATTATACAGCATTCAGTTTTACCTGCGACTATAGATGTTTCGCATCAAAAAATAATTAATTTGACTTAATCATATTATTGTCCTATGTGAGTTACATACGTTTATGAAGAAAATAAGCAAAAAAATTTAATGTATTACTTAACGCTATTTACTTTAAAATGTCAAAAAGCAGAATAATAGGTTTTATTTTTTATTTTCTTTGATAACAGAATGGCAAGGAAAACAAGGACAAAATACTTTTATCATGGAAAATTGGATTGGGACGACAAATCGTCGGCCGGCAGATATGTCAGAGAAAATTGCAAGCCATTACTGGTAAGAACCTTCATTATGTATATTGTACTTAAAACGTGGTCGTTAAAGTTAGCAATGGAAAGAATGAAAAATATAGCCCCATAATTAATTTATAACATTGAAATGAAGTCGCGGCATGTACCGCGACCGGGGAAGGCATCAGCAAGGGTATGACTGAGGGTGTGGTGGTGTGTGTGCGCAGAAGTACCTGCAGAGCAACGGCGAGGAGCACCGGCAGCTGTTCGAGCTGATCGCGCGCATGCTGGAGTACGAGCCGGCGCAGCGCATCACGCTGCGCGACGCGCTCGCGCACCCCTTCTTCGGCAGCCTGCCGCCGCGACAGCGCCTCGGTACATTCTCACCGCTTGCCACCGATTTTATGTCCGCTAGCTGGAAATTACCCACATCACATCACACATCATCAGCCTATCTCGGTCCACTGCTGGACATAGCCCTCCCCCGATGAGCGCCATCGCGCCCTGCCATCGATTGAATAATAAAAATTTGTTTTTTTTTTTCTACAAAAATTTGTTAAGTCAAAATCGGCATACAATCGAAGGAATGTATTCTCGTATTAGAAAAAAAATTGATCGACGTAATATCTGATGTGATATGTTAATTCTTTGTTATAGGACACCACTTCACAAGGTCGTCGTTCATTAGGTCAGATCTTTTTGTCGTTGTTAGCCGCTTCAATGAGAGCTTTACTCTGTTTTGTTTCTTTACCGAGTTGAGAATCTAGTATGACGTTGATTTGCCGTTTTATTTATTTATTTAATTTCAATTGTGTTGTCAATGTGTGGTAATTATTGTGCTTTCGAAATTTTGATTTGTCGATTAACAGTTTTTGTTACTTTTGATTTCGGCTTTAGAACTATGACTGAGTATCCTTGTTTCTTAACATATTTATATTTTTAGACGTTGTTATTTGACAGTAAATACTTAAGTAACTTGTTTGTAAACTACTCCCATTTAGATAACACCTTCGTATGGGGGTTTTAAGTTAATATATGTTGCTTACGAACAGAAATAAATATATATGTTAATAACTGCTTTTGTCGTAGAAATAATGTCTACTCCTACTTCTGGCACTTGTGCACTGCGCCTGTCTCGTTACCAATTCCTGTAATTACTTAATTGTAATTTTGCTCTCGTTGCTTAGGGTCGACATCCTAGATTTGAAATCAGGTCGTAGATGGGGGACTCCTTTAACACTTATGCATGCTCGTTCTGCAGGCAATGACCGTACCCGGTGCAACGGTGAGAGTTCGGGGTCCCGCGAGCGATCGCATTCGCTCAGCAGGTGAGGGGGCCCCCGCCCACCGCGCACCGCCCGCCTACCGCCGCGCCGCGCCCCGCAGGCCCCGCCGGCCCCGCCCGCCCTGCAGGCCTTGTCCGCCCCGCTCGCAGCCGGCCGCAACACACTCGCCGCACGTGTCTCGACCAAACTACGCCCGCTCCCGCCCGGATAACAGAGCAGCGTAGCCCAACACCTGCATCTAATCGTACATTGAGGCAGTCCCCGCCGTCTCCGTCGGCGTCACCTGCTCCCACTGGCTCGTTGGACTCGCAGCCGCCGACTCGAAGCCACGCCGTGACTTTTGCTCCGAAGCTTGCTATACAATCAAAATCCATTGGTCTCGCGTCATCCGGAGCTCCGATAAAAAAGCCGCCCTGTCAAGCACCGACACCCGGCCCGACCGCCGTAGTGTGTCGCACCTGGCGACCGCCACCGTCCTCGGCCCGAAGAAAAGAGTGCTACCGTACGCAGGGACCCGGACCGGTCCGAATCGTAAGGATATGGAGACCTCCCGTCCGAGCGGCTAAAAGGGGACACCCTCGGAGGCCGCTACGGCCGCAGTCCCCGGGCAGCGCAGGCGGCCACTTGGACGTTTTGTTATAATGAAGTGATAAGTGATATAATTATTTTGTCGAACATTGTAACCTAGGTAATATTTTGTTGTGAATCGGTACTTCTCAATTTGTATTTATAAATAATTACTATTCGAAATAAAGACTGTCAGTCTGAGAGTTGCATTTTGTTTTGTCGATTTTTAAATATTCAACTCTTTCTTAAAAACAGGGATCCTTTCTGCATTTTTGAAGACAACATGGACCACAGTGAAAACACCTAACGTGAAGTTTGTATGCTGGTAGGTACAATTTATTATAGACACGTTTTTGTGAAAGGTGTATCAGACCAGATAGTGACCCCATGTATTAAGACAGATAATTATGTTGACTGATAATAACAAAAATGTTTGTTGCTTGAGGCATCTGCTGCTGTGTGTAGATCCCCACTGTCATATCATTATCAGCCTACTCACGTCCACTGCTGGACGTAGGCCTCGCCAACGGCATGCCAACCATCGCCATCCAACCAGTGCCAGCTACTGTGTATATATATCGTCACTCCATCTAGCTGGAGGGTGTCCTATGCTATGTTTGCCAAGTCACGGTCTCCACTCCACTTCAGTGGCTATTGGTTCTTCAACAGATGTGACCAGCCTACTGCCACTTCAGCTTGCTAATCCTTTGGGCTATATCAATAATATTGTTTCTCTGTCGGATCGCCTCAATAATATAGTGGTAAATAATTGTAGTACTTTGATGTATCTGTAAATCTATTGGTGTGTATCTATCAGTTTGTTTACTCCGTACATATCGATCCCAGATTGCCAGTTTATCTTATTGCCTTTCTTGATTATGACTGTCTGTCCGGTACACATTTGCTGTTTTTATTTAGTATGTCTCATGTAACATATGAGACAACTTCTATGAACATAGTATATGGGTTAGGCTTACAAAGGTATTCATTTTCTCAGAGATCTTATTTACATAATAGTGGAACAAGTATTCTGTAACTGTAGTATTGCACATTGCATTTTGTTGCAGTATTTGTAAGTGGGCGAATATCTTACGATTTGGATGAGAATGTTATATGTATGATTTTGCCTGGAAAAAGAGGACTAAAAGCGATCAAAATCGTACCTTTAGCTTGAGCATTGCAGCAATCCCACCACGGGGTTGAATTTTTATGGTTTTATTCCACATCACAATAAATACAATAGTCAAACATTCCTTGTTTATGAAAGAGACTAGTAAAAAAACACTAGGTATTTTATTAGTTGACTTAGCGCAAAAAGCAGTGTGTAGTCGACATAAGTTTTCGTTAGGTTGACGACTAATATTTGGAATACTTCGTACAAGCGATCGTCATAACTAATGTACTTTCTATTCTGTTTATAATCTGTTTCTCATTAATTATGCATATTGAAATACAAATTTAGAAATATAAAAAGTAACCCTCATAGCAATTTGACTGTTCTGCCAAGTGCCACTGCACGGTGCAAGTCGTACACAACACTCAAAACTCAGTAGAATAAAACAAATTGTTTTGCATTCAGCCATTTATTTATAATTTCATAAATATTGCATAGATACTTATTAATAGTGTTATTAAACTGAAAATTTAGACAAATAACAAAGATAATGAAAACTAACTAAAAACGAACAATAAACGGTATCCGCACCAATAATAATTTAATAGACAATGAAAATTTTCAAACACTCAATCCGATATATCACAATGAATATTTCATAACAGTATTTTATACATTTACTGACCAAAATATTGTTAGCATATAAATATTAAGTATCTACATTCTCATAACACTTTCGTCTTGTAACTTATTATTTTGGAATGTGTTAATACAATTAGACGTAAAAATCTATGGAATAATGGAAAGGAAAAACCCAAACATAAACAAATCTCAATAATCATATTACTTTTTCTGAATACTGAACTGCAAAATGTTAGTCATCAGTGCTGTATTAGAAATCAACAATAAGATATGTATAAATATTTTTATCTACTACCCAAATAAAGATACAAAACGACATGTGGAGCCTCAAAATCAATGATTCAGTACAATTGTCATTAAATAGTTCGTTGGTCTTCAACTAAAACGTTATCTCTTATAATAGCACAAAAACTCATGAGAACACTGCTAAAACTCGAACCTACAATCGGCTACATCTATATTATTTAAGTACACATCACATTTAAAGAGATTACACGTAGATTTTAAAATTCACCCTCATTTATAATAGTACAATGTTACAATGTACATAGTTACAATGGCATATATTTCGACGGATATTAGTTTTTATTTATTTAATAATAATACGATTAAATGGACATTAAATTTATTTCTAAAAGCTTAAGCCGTTCTTTGATTACATTTGGACATAACAATTTAACTATGCAATTTAATGTTTAGATATTACCATTCTCTCGTAAATTTACGAGCAACTAGAATAAATACTTGTAATATTTGAGACTACTAATTAGGTACTCAGAACGACGTGATCAATTCACCAAAAAGGAAGCCATCAATGATGTCAGAAATATCAGTGACCACTAGACACGGGATTTAATTTGATCACAAGATGAGCCGATATTAATAAAATTGGCCCTTGCCTAGGTCATTAGCGTTCTCATTCGACTGGCTCATGACAGTCAATGCGCAAGAATCAATATTGAAATGTGACGCCGACAGCTATATTCAACTACATCCATTCTCTGCGCTCACGTCCAGTCCTAGCAGCGTTAGAGCGTTTACACACTATCCGATAAGGACAATCACATTCAAATCGGGGGGCTTATTGAACATGGATTTTAAGCTAAGTAAATATTATGATCATAATCCAATCGTCCCAGGTAAAGGGATAACTTGGAAGGGAATGATGAGTATGTAGGTGGGAGGTACGTTAGGGCGGCTCGGTGTCGGAGAGTGGGTAAACGCCGGTATCGGGTGTATGCGGGCGGAGCTGCAGTTACATGACCTGCACGCTGTGGTGGTCCTCGGGCCAGCCGTAGCGCGGCGGCAGCGCGGCGCCGTAGCGCGCGACGTACATCTGCGCGCGGATGAACGCCTCCGCGTCCAGCGGCTGCGGCTGCAGCGACGCCTTGCCTGCGGCCCCACACACATTACCCACTGCCCTTCTTACTATACGGCAGGGCGAACCAAACAACCCGGTGTGCTGATATAATAATAATGTATAACCGCGTTCGGCCAGGATGACGCCTGACAGAAAGCGCAGATGCGTCATAAAGAGTATTGGGCAGTCATCCGTACAGTTGAGCCCGAAGTTTTGAGTTAATAAGATTTAATATTTATTCCTTAGGTGTTTAGTTTTAATACATACGTCACGTTAAGTTTAAATAATCAAAATTACTTATCGCCATCAAAATAGGTAAAGTGCTTGCAGTCCACCTGTTAAACTTTACTGTAACTCGAAAAGCAACATAACACAGTAGCTATTATTATTATTACTAAAATACGAATTCTGCGATGCACAAGAAAATATACACTTACCAGTTTTATACGCGTGCTCGACTATTTTCTTGGCGATTTGTACGGAACAGTTCTGGATGTCTTCAAGCGGTGGGTACAGACTGCCGTGGTCCAAGTTGTCCTGTGACACGATTTCTGCCAAAGCCTGTTAATAAATAATACCTTTGTACAGATGTCACTCCATCCATTTTTTTTACCTTTCTTGTGCACATAAATAACTAAATAGATAAATAAGAATATCTTTTTGATAGTTCCCAAATCCCAATTTAAAAGTAGGTACAATGCAGTAATACTTCGTGATATACTTAGTTAAGTTTTAAAATGATGACATACCTCGGCAGCCAACAACATAAAGTCGTCTGAGATATCGATAATGCCAGCGCAAATGATGCCCAAAGCGAGTCCCGGGAAGATGTAAGCATTGTTCCCTTGTCCTGGTCGGAGGATCCTGCCGTCCTTCGTGCGGTAATCCGGGAACGGCGAGCCTGACGCGAATATCGCTCTCTCCTGTCAATAACAGATAAACGTTTTACTTAAAATATAGAATTTCCTACAAATGCTCTCTACTTTGCACTGAGTGAATTACCCCAAACTAAACTGTATTAACCTAACCTAAATTTTTATGTATGTCTTATGAGAAATAAAGAAGCTATGAACCGAAACGGAATTTTTGTCTAGTCTTTGATTGTCGTTTATTGATTTTTACTTAGGCTTTTAGTATTTATCATTTATTGGAATTATGTACAACATTCCTCTTTCCATGACAATTGGCAGGGTGTCAGTAAGATGTTATATACTGTCAGTTGTGACGTTTTCCGCTTGACATCTGTAATTTGATATTCCGACATCGGAGTCATGAATACGTTATTGTAAATATAATTTTTTTTGTAAATATATAACTATTATACGATTTAAAAGTCTTGGCTACCGGCGTGCATGTATTAAAAGAGTAATGAATATGGAAGAAGCACGGCGGGTCTGCAAGAGTACAGATATTTGGTACCCCATGTTTTCTACCTACTCCTAGCTATGTATGTTATTAAAATAGGCGACGTACATCAGTGTTGGAGTAGGCCTCCTCGGCGGTGCACTCGGCCTTGCTGGTGGGGTTGGAGAGCGCGAAGATGACGGGCCGCGCGTTGTAGTCGCCCATCAGCCGCAGGATCTCGGCGGTGAACGCGCCGCCGATGGCCGCGGCGCCTGCGGTACAATTATAACACATGAACACATACCCCTATGATACTATGCCTACATATGTATATATGTCATTGAAAGCAACGTGCATGTATGAACAGAATGATGATTGTAGAACTATGTAGCACGTTAGGTCTGTATGTATAGAGATATTTAGCATTCAATACCGGTTGCCCACCCCGTGACGGACCTAGCGACGTGATGGTACAATATACATATGTATATGCGAAGTACGTTTACGTATATGCATGTATATACATATATATGAGTTAAGGTTTTTCTTAGTAATGTGACCAGCTAAAAATTTGTGTAGGTAAATACAAATTGTTAGGAATATCAATGTGCTCCTCTATAGTAATAGATTATAAGCTATCTGACTAACTGCCGTATTTTCGTAATATTTATTAATTATTGTCACGTTCGGAATTACGTCAACATCGCCACCAAGAAGATTACCATACGTTACCTCGCCGTCAATGTAATCACACTTTAAGCATTAAGATGTGTCATATAATTATTTTTTTATTTAAACAATAATTACCCACCGATAAGTACAGAGGGCTTGGCAGTCTTGACGACGTCCAGAAGGGTGCGGATGGGAGGGCAATCCTTGGCGAACTTCTCCTTGTGCTCGTTGAGGCCTCCCTCAGGACGGTTCTTCACGATGAGCCCCTTGGAGTCCACCATCCAGATCCGAGCCCGCGCCTCCTGCTCCGGCGTGCCCTCCGCCTTCATCGCCATCACGCACAGCTCCGCGATGCCCAGCGATGCCTGATGAAATTGTGAATACATTTTGGGTGTAGTTTTGTATAATATTTGCAATTTGTCTGTATGAAGCAGAAATATTACCTAAATTTGTCTGTTAATAAATTATTATTATCTCGACCCTTAATCTTCTTAACCTAACAATAATACGAATAATCGTACCAATTTAATTAAACAATATAAGAGATTAAAAACAAGTACGTCAATAGTTACAATAATAATGACGTCATACCTCCCCAGCGCCCTGGAACACGATAACGTTTTCGGACAGTCGCTTGCCGGTGAGGCGGAGGCTGGCGAGCAGGCCCGCCACGGCCACGGACGCCGTGCCCTGGATGTCGTCATTGAACGTACAGTACCTGGAACAAGTAACCACAAATGTTACCATGTTACGAAACAAATTGGGTCAATTGAAGTTCTATTATAGCTATGGCTGTGGAATGAGCTTCCTTTTGGATATGTCTAAGGTTTTATAATATACGGGGTTCTTCACACGTAACGTTAAAATGACCCTTCAAGGCAGGCAACACATTGGTAAGCACATTGATATTGCAGATGTCCTCGGGTGATGGTGACCACTTAACATCAGATGGATCGTCAGCCTATTTACCACTTTTCAAATGAAAAAAGGCAAGATCATTTATAGAGCGGGAACAAGGCCTTCTGGCACTGGACGAGCTTGCAAGCTACCATATGATCAGGTCTTTAGAACATATAAATATTCCAAACTCACCTTCCACGGTACTTCTCAAGCAGGCGAAAGGCGTTTGCGTTAGCGAAGTCCTCGAACTGGATGAGGCAGTTCTGTCCGAAGCGACGCACCACGGCTTGCATGAACTCGTCTATAAACTCGTCGTAGATGGAGCCACGGACGCGCTTCTGTCTCAGGCCGATGTACAATGGGTCGTCTAGCATCGACTGCGTGTTGGTTCCCACGTCTGGGCAACGGGAATAATATATGTAGATTGAATCGAATCGCTCAATTGTATGGAGACATGAATGTAAAAGAATCTTCAGGTTTGTTAGGATCGAGGTTCTAATTGAATAACAATTTGCCCGGGTGAAACAAACGCGACATTCTGTCTTGTTCGTAAGGATATGGCGTGACAAAATTATAAAAATAGGTAATTGATGGTTGCAATTTTAAAAACTATGGAAATAATATTAAAGCTGAAATGTGTATATTAAAGTTAATTTGTATTATTTAAACTACACAGTATTTAAAGTCACATATTATACACCTTTGTAGGTGTATTATTTTGAAACTGAATCAACAAATTACTTTTTCGTTACTTTCAGTACTACATCAACAAATAAATTCTTTAAAGATTGCAGCCCACGCGATTTTAAGAGTTATACTAGTACAATTTCATTTCTTTCAATACCATTATAAAAATCAAGTGTCTACAAAAATCTGCCTAAAAATGATGTCCATTTACCCAGGGTGATGGGGAGGCACTGATGCGGCTTGATGCCGGCCAGTGCGGTGTAGAGCGCCAGCTTGCCCACCGGGATACCCATGCCACACGCTCCCAGGTCGCCCAGCCCCAGTATACGCTCGCCGTCCGTCACCACGATAGCTCGCACGTCTGTCTCCGGCCTGTGGAGTTATTGCACGGCTTGTAATAATAATATTCCCTGACACGTTAATTTAATACGTATGAACTATATAGTTCAATGTATAGTCAGGTAGATAATATAGTCACTTTGTAACTGTGAAGGAAAATCATTTAAAGGAAACCCGCACTCTTTGCAGTTGTACATAATATTCTCTAAGACGTACGAAATTTGCAAACTCGCACTTGGCCACTTGGCAGACTACGGCTTTCCTTAACCCATCTCATTTTGAAAGGAAACTATGTGAAAGACTTGAAGGATAGAAGAGGTAACGACGGCTAAAATAATGACCAGATCTCAATACTATTTAATATAATAAACATTGACCCATATTTATCAAATATTATGAATTATATCAGTAACTGAAGAACTTTCGAAAATCGAAACGATATATAAATGAAAACTCTTCTAAAATAGTAAACATTATTGCACCAGCTCATAACCAGAATGATTTCATAGGCGCTATACCAAAAGCGATAACAAAAAAAAACAAAAACGACCGCGGAAAAAATGTATACCAAATACAAACCCACATATTTACGGTCTCAATTTTGCCATGTAATCTTTCATCATAGAATTTTATGTGATGACGTAGTCCAAGGTCATATTCGGTGTAGGAAATTTGCCGGCCGGTTATCAAAGAAGATATGAGTCATAACGGAATATTGAAAGCAAAATGACTTAGGAAAATACGTAACTCAGTGACTTGACAGTTTCTGAACGAACGAAGAAATACCTGTATGTTACTGACAATCAGACATACAAGTTTCATTCACAACTGAACTTTAAATAAGATAGCTATTAACAGCGCTGTCAAAGATTACGGTTAAATGTATATCTACCTCTTGGCTGTTAAATTGTGTACAAAATACGTGTATCGGCCTTACGATTTATCGATATGTTGCTTACGAAAATATGAGAACACTTGAGGGGTGATAACAAAAATACTTTACAAAAAAAACAACAATACTAACCTAAGATCTGATAGTTCCATGTTTTCTGGTCTTTCGGTCACTGAATACTGCGTACGTATTTTGTAAGATAGAATCCAAACACCACTCACCAGTTCTTCAGAATGTCATAAACGTGGCCCTTGTCGTGGATGGTGATAAAGAGTCCGCGCGGGCGGCGGTATACCAGCCCGTACTTCTGGCACGCGAGGCCCACCGTTGGCGTGTACACGATCGGCATCATCTCCGCCACGTTCTCTCCGATGAAACGGTAGAACAGGTGCTCGTTGCGATCCTGGCAGGTTTACCATTAATTATAAACCGCACAATGTTGATATTATAAATGCAATCATACCTAATAGGCAGATGGAGATTTCACATCTTTCTCATATGATCATTAATTAAAACAATTTTTAATTAGAGCTCTAAAATTAATGTCCTAATTTATATATATAGATTACACAGCTGGGTGTGGAGATGCCCCAAGACATTCAATGCTTAACTTATTTCGAATGATAGGATAGATTTTATAACCCACAGCTAACTAATAGTCACGTCATTGATACCGCAACGTATGTCGAAGATTAGTAAAATGGTAAAAAGCTGTTTCCCATTCGGAGTAATAGGTGCAATGGTACAACACTAGTTGAATCATTTCTAACTTTAGCTAGATGTGGCATAAACACAGTATATATTATTTGAGTACGTAGTTTCGACGCTTTATGATTCTGTGTTTCAATTTACAC
>DWEE01000232.1:0-19556 GCA_018245755.1 Parelbella macleannani | reverse complement strand
TACATAACTGATATGATGGACTTAATTAGAATGAAAATAATTAAATAAAAGAGAGCTTGGAATGGGATTCAAAATGTATTACACCATTGCTTATAAGCTGTGTATGCAATGGAACTGCAATCTGAGCTTTTAACGTCACTTTCTCCATTTGCTTTGAGTAACTGTTCCGCACTTGTTTAGGCAGATCCTACTTAAGTTACGGCAACTGAAAACGACAGTGAGTTCCGTTGTATTTCAAAGAAAACTATTAACGAAGTATATAATAGGTACAGTCACAGCTTGGACGACATGTGATGTTTTCAGAAGTTTTGTTATGTAATGAATGTACTCAAAAGCCATCGAACACAGCAGCGCGGCAGGCTGCGGCGGGGGTTGCTCGATTACCGACCTCCGCAATTAGCAGGCGCCGATTTAGCGCACTACCTTTCCTACGGTGGGCAAGCCTGACGCATTCCATACACATATTTTATTCTGTAAGGAAATTTCTCAGTTATAGGTACCCGCGGTGATCGTCTTGTTTTTTGAAAACCACTTGACCGATTCGAAATGAGTTTTTATTCGTAGCCTGTAGGCGGAGGCGACCCTGGAGTACAATTAATAATGATATGCGAGTTGACCAGAAATGTAATTTGTTCGTAGTGCGTCACGCAAAAGTTATTCAATGGATCCGAATTATCCATTTAGTGTGTATTGTGTCAACATTAAATGCAATACAATGCTCGTTTCGTCCATGCTCCGCAAATCTTTTCGGTCAGTAACAAAGTGAGGAATGCGTGTGCATTTGTCGTTGTATCAGCGTAGATGGCGCTAGTAGTTGTCTCAAATAATATATGATGAGTCGTAACTGGGGCTGGAACTTTGACAGCCTGCGCTGTGGCCGAGCGTGACCTTGTCTGGGATTACCGTTTGCCACCAAATTTTCTGTTTTGCTTTCATCGTGTCTAGGTCTTCATGCGAGAGTGTTACGTGATGACAATTAAAAAAATTATAGCGAAAACCTTTTCGAATGTAGCTCTTTGTTAACAGTCTATTCGCTTGCGATCTTTAATTATTTAAATATTAGATGAAGCAATGCTCCGAAGTAGACGCGAACTAAAACGCAAGCTTTGCCAATAGTTATAGGAATCATTCTTCAACTATTCTCGATAGCAAAACACACAAGCTGATATTTCTAACATTTAATTATTATCATCACGCCAGGTTCTTTACGGGATAGGCAAAGGGCTTTGAATGCTATTCTTCCCAAGTTGTCTTACTTCTTCTACATACGAGTAGGTATATCACATAAGTACTCCCTACACGCGACTCGGTTTCGTCCAACAACACTCCTAATGTACATATAGCTGTTTGATAATTCTTATAATCGCTATTCTCTTCCTATGGTCGAACCATATACACATATGTATATTATATTATATTCCAAAGAAATATATTTTGTAAAATATTACCTGCGTAAAGTTACTAATTTGCAAGTAACATGTTTACATGCAAATTGTATCCCGAGATAGACATATTTATTAGTTATAAGCCGACGGCAACAGCCGCTGTCGATGCGTGTTGCCAAACAACATTCTAAGTGCAAATCGTACCTAAGTAGGCTTTTATACTTAGCGATTGCTGGTTTTTTACCCCGTCTGCTGCATCTCGTCTCCGAACAGATATTATCCGTACATCGGGGCATAAAAGGAAGAAGCATAGGCTTCTAATTGCGAGATATCCGTCAGTATCTCGTACAATATGTAAATAGGCGTCGGAGGTAATTAAACCTTATCTCGCCCCGTCAGCCGCGCGCCGCGCCCGCGCGTCCCGCCGGTCGCTTCGTGAAATGATTGACAAGCTGTTTCATGGCAAACCGATAATGCATACATGTCCGTGCAATTAATTCATACTTTATTTATTGTTGACGATTATTATTTGCAAGGGATAATTGATCGCGTTCTCACAATCGTCAAGCCGCCGAGGAGTCGTCCGCGGTGTTTGCGCTATGGCCGGCGCCGCCCGCGCGCCGCGCTGCCACTTACTCGTTTGCAAATAAAATTCTTTGCACTCGCCGTACTCGATTGGCGCCGTGTACTGTACGATAAATTATCTTAATGCGACAAATATTTATAATTTATCGAAGCTTCATGGCTGTATTTATGGAGGCATCTCTTAATTGTTTTGCACACTTTTTAAAGCCGTTGTTAAAACGGTCCGCCGGCCGGTGATGTTGTTAGTATAACGGTATCCACATTCCATAGGAAAGATTTTGATTACGTTTAGCTGAGACAAGAGAGTGGTAAACATTTTAGTGTCGTTCACCGAACGCTCGTAAATCTTGCGTTGGCCAAGTTACCGCGCCACGTCAGCGACTCCGACGGTTTACCTCGAAGCGCTCAGTCGAACAATGCAGTATCACAGCTGAATGCACTAAATCAACTTTATTCATTTCCGTGGGTCGTGTCGCAGATCTTTCGGGCATACCTAATAGGTTCGCGTTTTAATTATAGTCGCAGTAATAACATAATCGCTCATAAATCACGCTGCGCGGAGAGCCGGCAACCGCAACCTGTTCCCGCGCGCACAATGCGCCGCGCGGGCGACGCGCGCTCTGATTTATACCTTTCTGCTGCTTTACCGACACCTCACAAATCCACCAAAAACTATCCTGTCCTACTTTTTACTATCCCTGCACTAAAGAATTGCAAATGCGCTTTAAGTGGCAGTTAGAAATTCCCTTTTATTTGCTACAAAATTTATAGTTGATATTTTCATTGTTATGAACGTTTCTAATCGCCTTGTAACTGCAGATAGCGTTGGATTAACATTTAAAAGGCAGCATCTGCGTGCAGTAGTGCGCAGTAGGAGCTCCACAGCGCGCATTGAGCGAGGCATTCGCAAAGTATTAGTGGGAGACAATGCAACATTACATGTATAATGAGCCGCTGTTTATTAAGATCCCGTGACATGCAGCCGTAAGCGTTGTAATATTTGTATATTGTAATTGATTGGTGTAAAGTATAGGAGTGTAATATGCGTACGGTTTCATGGGAACCCAACGAGCTATTAAGTCACGCCCTCTATCGACTGCGGACCACACACGAGCTTCCAAATAGAAAAGTCGAACAAAACGGAAACGACGCATTTGTTAAGGTTTTAGTAGATATATATTGAGCGCCGCGGGCGTCCCTTCTTTCTAAGATCGTAACTCTTTTAATAAGACAGTTTACGCGACTCTAACTAGAGCTTAATGCGTACAGCGACGATCGTATAATTTATTTTGATTTGTCATAAAAACTTAGAAACAGTATTTGGGTATTTTGCTACACACCCCTTACAATGGACCACAGCGATTAGACGACAAACATGAATTAATGAAATGTCAGATAGGAAAACATCCAATTCGTCATACATATATGAGACACGCTGTTCTGCGTGAAAAAGTAATGTCCAACGACCCGTTTGTAAAAGCTTTTAGCTAATATCCTCAGGTCCACGTGGAGCGAATTGGACACACGGCGAGCCGGCCGCCAGAGCCCGCTCGCGCGCGCGCCGGGCCGTCCATTCCCGCTCACATTAATTTATACATATTTTTTGAATACCGATAATTTGTTCGTATATTCCACTGAAATATGTATTAATATTATTTTTTCTACACATTCACATGCTAAGATTTATGCGAGTTAAACTTTAAAACCTCAGCTTTGTCCTAGAAATGTATTTGCTACTGTTGAAATGGTATAATGTCATATCAGATTTGTATTTTTTATAATTTACTTTGTGTTTGGCTAAGTGATTATCAAGTCACCGTGTTTTGTATGTTCGGGAAAGTAAGGTAATGCTAAAAGTGGTAAATGTCACACAGTTTTAATTCTTTTTTTCTTTCTATTAATAGTCGGTGCAATGCACAAAATAAATAGCAGTGTACTTATGATTTACTCACGCCCGTGTTTACCACGTAAATACAGGCGGTACGCAGGCGGGTGTACTGTTCATATTGAAGTTTATAGTGTAGTACAGTACAGTCTCTCATGTGCAGATATTATATAATATATGAATTATCTCATTGTGTTTTTAAATAATCTGTGTGTGGTTTAGAGTAGATTTTGGCGTTTTAATACAGGGGTGATTCTTATACGTCTGGTGTATCTATGTAAATGTACGTAAAATAAACGTAGAGCAGAAACGTGCCGCTATAAATAACATCTCATGTACTTGCTCTCAAGTCATCTTATTTTATTTAAAAGTAACTTACAGTTTGCATCTTTTTGAGAAGTCAACATTTTGAGAAGTCGTAAATTTTGAAGTGTACAATACTCGGGGTAATTTTAAATAGATCCACGGTCGCGCACGCGGGCCAGGTCGGCCGAGTGGCGGTGTCGGCCGGCAGCAGCCCGCAGACCGACACTCGACACAATGCAAAGAATGCTCGGTGCCAACCGCCAGGGACCAATTCAAGGAGCCTTTATTGATTTCATGTCATACTCGACGCTCCTGCCACTCAACGATCAATCGCCAACCGTTTTATTAGAAAAATGAAGAGGGATGTAAGGAGCCTTTTATGCATGATAAATTTGTATCAAATGTCATTTTGGAAAAGTGGTTATCCGTCCGAAACCAGAAATGTGTCACTCATACCATTCTATCGGTTTATGAATGTTTAATAAGAAAAATGAAATAATTGTACGATTCGGTTCATTAACTCGTGCTTGTTACTCATTGCAAGCCTTAGAGGTAGGGGAATGACCGGCTCAGGAAAACCTAATGGAGCGGGCTGCGGTCAATCGGAACGCTCAGCAGAGATTCGGTGTGACACAATAGCGAGATAAGTCGGGACACCGCCGGCTCCGCGGCCGGGAGACATCACTTATTTAGTGCCCGTGTAACGTTTCCATCTTTAATCTGCGTGGGCGCATACTTCCCAGAAGACATTTCTTGCCGGGTGTACATAATGCTGCTAAGAAAACAGAAGTAATAATGTTAGCCATACTTATACGGCGAACAACACCGTAAATGAATCATCGCATATGCGCTCCTCGTCGGGGCGCAAAAAGAGCTTTGTCGAAAATACTCGTCGTCCGGCGGCGGCGCGGCCGCGGGCTCGGGCGAGCCGGACTCAGCCCTTATTTATTTATACCGGTATGAGGAATGTACGCTTTTTGTGCAACAATAACAGCGTGCGCCCGCGCACCGCCGCGCGCCCCGACTCTGCGAATTCTTTCATTGACGAAATGCAGCGCCACCGCATGCCGCGTCGGATCGTTAGGCTTAATGCGACAATGTCTCATAGATTAATAACGACGCACCGTCGCTATTGCTAAATATGGACGTTGTGACCGACGTCCACTTCGGCTCCTCGGTCGCCTTTCTTATTTGTCCATTTTTTCCCATCACGGGACTGGCTTATGTACGTTACGGTGAGATAAAAGAGTTGTCGACTTACCGTCATGTTCTTTGTGCATTAAGACATGTGATAAAATCTTGGCTCGATCTTTATTTCTTTTAATGATTTGTTACTATTTAAGTGTAGGTACTAACTTTAATGACAGCAGATTTATGACATATTATTAATAATATTTTACTAATGAAAGACAATTAACCGCCAATTTCCCTTATGAAGTAAGTAGGCATGTTGTGTGCGTACGTACTCGTTGCTCATACTATACAAATCAGTGTGCTTTTATTCTACATAATATTTGTAAAGCACATTGGGTACGGACATCACGTTGGAAATTTCGACAGCTACTTGCAGCAATAAGTGTCCTTGCTTTAGGATCTAAAGCAAGGACACTTATTTTTTAAGAATGTTGGTTTGTCATTCAAAATTTTTTTTTTTATTGTTGTCGTAAGATCATGATCATGCAAACAGGAGGGTTCACTAATGTAGAAAGGTAATTTTCTTTACATTTTGTACTATACACGTCAACAAAAGAATTATACTTATTATGCTAAAAATTTTCTAAATTACTTTTCCAAAATTCTACGCATCAGACCTGGGTATCGCGAGCAAAAAACCTATGATAAATGTATCGACGTAACTTACGTAGGTATGTTGTTCGGGATGGTCCGACTAGTTTCTCACCTACATAAGATCCTTCTTCATCAACTTCTGTCGATTGCAACGAGTTCGCGGAGACGACTGCGTTATTTAATAGTAAAATCAATGTTACAGTTACGATAAAAAATGTATCGGATCGTTAAGGAAATGTAAACTAAAGGCACACTGAGCTGCTTTCACAGCAGTGGGTAAGGAGTGGCAGCCGGAGCGGCGCTAGTTTCTCTCATCGCCGCCGATAGCACGCGCGCGGTGCAGACCGCGCCCTGCACTTTCCCCGAGCACTTGTCGGCGGGGACGGGAAGCTGCCTGGCCCGATTCCAACTTGCGGTCCGATATTTTAGGGTCCATGACATGCCGTTTAAACATTAAACCAGAATAACTGTGTAAATGGGTTACAGTGTATATGTATGTGCAGTCCCACGCATGCCTCTTTCATACCACGCAAGGTCAAGATATAGACATATAGGTAATGGTGACATATGTATTTAATTAATATTGTGCTTCGAAATTGGTCGAAATATTATCTATATTACCAGATATGTAAACCTTTCTGAATCTATACTACAACTATGTATGTAGGTATATGCAAGTATGTATCTATCTTAAAATGGTGTACGCGGCCGGTTCATTAAATAAATGAATCGAATCGAGCCGATGTAAAATGTCCCAAGAAACTATAAGATAGTTTGGAGCATGTTTTATTTGGATGAAAAGGTATAATGAAGCGGCGGGGCGGCGTTGCGACACCTACGCCGAATGTTTCCGCGCGGCCGCGCGCCGAGATAAGCGGCCGCGACGCCGACGTGTTATTTATTAACGAACCGAATGATCGATGGCTGGACGCGACACCGGACGTCGCCGTGGACGAGCGCTTTCCAAACCGCCGCCGACACTTCTCCGCGCGCTCGCCGCGACCTCAGATAAATCTCCAGCCGAACGCTCGCTCGGCTTCGATCCCACTCAAAATTCTTATTTTTCTCGTTGCGCGCTGTCTGGAGCGTTTCGATTCCGCGAATCGATTTCAATTTTTAAGCAGTCCGGATGTGCCATTCAAATTGATAATATTCATCAGATCGATATTGACGTTGATATATTTTCATGTAATGTAACGAGTATAATTTTAACGCAAGGTAGAGCAGAGCCGCTGCGGGCATTGCGTACCATACACCGACAGGCCTCAATAGCACATTCGTGAAACTGATCAAGGGCATACTTATCCAACAAACGGTTGTGAATAAAAGCCCGAATCGAATGCTTTGTTTGTGTTGCAGACACTCCTTCAACCCTTCGCTTAAAGCCATCGGTTCCGCTCTAGCATACGTCACGTCTTCGTGACAGCTGCGCGCAATACTTTCTAATCGCTGTATTCAATAGCCGACGGCGAACAAACAAATGAGAAGTAGGTACGTTGCGAAACACGAGTGCCCGAACAATGACGATAAGGAAACAGTAATCAATTAATTATTTATCTATAGTGTTCGCGACATGTTCTCGCAATATGTCGCTTGTGACCGTGTCTCCAATCGCAGTACTGGAAGTGCACCGTTGCAGTGCAATTGTACGGCAGCTAGGTCGCTGCGTGTACACGTGGAAGCCGACGCGATAGGAAGCGGTCGCACACTCGAGGTTTGGCTGCGCAGGGCAGGTTAGACCAGTCCCGGCGGCCTCACAAGGACCCAGCAAACCTGTTAGATTCGTTGCACGATTTTTACGTGCGCACCTACCGGAATCTCATTCACGTGCACCACCCGCGCCCCCCACGCCCCTGCGACGTTGCCTGCCAGTTAACTCGTCAAATGACTCACGCTTTGGCTGATTAAATGCCAGAAGCTGGCTTTTCCAGTTTTCTGAACCAATTGGCACATTCTATTCTCGTTTGACACTAACACAGCATTCCGCAAGAGCCTACGTTAATTGCTCGATGACTGCGAGCCCACGACTTCCACACGGCGTAGACAACATCAGTCGCGATTGTGCCACGACACTGTTCCCAAACTCAATTATTGTATTTGTTAAAACCTTGACGGTGTAAGAAGGTGTTCTAATTCGTCTCAAAGCCAATCTAATAGCAAGGTTATGTCGTTGTTCATTGTTCCCAACCAGTGACAATACTAATCGGGTACGTAGATCGAGAGCTTACAATGTAGGTTAGTGCGGTGCATCTGCCACAATAACAATAATGACCTTTCGTGATATCAACAAACACCAGGAACAGGAATCAGGTAGAACTACGATCCGGTCAAACTCGTCCGACGCGTGCTTCCAACATTTTTTATTTATTTGTCTGCATCGTCGGATACCGCTGGGCGTGACGTCAGGCGACCTAAACTGGTTGGCGAGGGAACAGGGATTTGCCTCATATCCTTCCGGTTCTGCGAGTGGTTTGGACCTGTTCTACATTCAGGTTGCGCGCCAGCGAGCGACCCCGTCTCGGTGACGTATGGCCGCCCGACTAATGATCTCTCAACCCGATGCGACGTCTAAATCGGACGTAGACTTACGAACATCTCCAGGTCCGAGTCGCTTTTCTTGCCGATATTACGACACGGTGGCCGAGTGGTACCGGCCACCTGTCTCGCTGACTCACGGCGTGCACGACAATTAGCGTGCGTATTACTTCGCGGCGCGGTACGCCGATGGTCCGTCAAAGGTCAGTATTCGTACCGAAATGGTTACGCCTAATAACTGGTTCGTAACTTGTAGTCGATCCACTCGTAAAACAACAAGCTCGAAATACCAGTATATTACGCTATGTTTACTCCATTGAGTGGCCGGAGTCAATGAAATTTGATTAAATGCTGTGAGCAGAAGATGTTATTGCAAGTCGTCGTTAAGGCACTCGTTTACGGAGTACGTGTATGTAAATTGCAAAATACATTAATACGCGAGTTCAATATGACGGCCCGATATTAAGAAAACCCGAGAAGCTCTTACATTTCAGACTTTAGTGACATCGTGACGCCGCGCCGTTTAGAATGACTCTCCGAGGATAATAGTACATGTGCATTTATTCCTAGAAATATGTGTTGCCAATCAAGTAACAAGTTTTTTATTTGCTTTAACAGGAGACGTAAGGAAGTGATGGAAGTGAGTGGCGAGTCTTGGCGCGCGTACTACTCGAGTGGGCCGGAGCATCCGCTGAGCGCGGCCACTTCCACCGTGCTGGGGGTGACGGAGGAGCCGCAGCCTCAGTCTCTGGTCACCGACTACTACAAGCTGCCGCCGTTAGCGCAGGACAACCACCTCAGTCTCCACAAGGAAGTCTGGTCGTAAGTGACGTCATCTCTAGCACCTTCACATATCTCTTGTTATCTTCACATTGTTCTATTTGAAATAATTGAGGTTTAAATTTTTAAGGAAATAATGTCACATCTTTCTCTTTCAATATCAGGACACAGTAAATCTTACGTTATGGCAGACGGTTATAATATTGTACCGTTGGCTCGTTCATTTTGAGTTAATCAAGGAAACAAATGTCAAATTGTTGTAAATATTATCTAATATATAAGCGAACAAACGATTCCGGAAAATCAATCGTCATTTCTCACGGCCGTCCATCAAGTGCAGCGCGTGGTGCGCAGCGATTATCATTGAAATCGGCGATCGCTGCGAGGAATACGGAATGAATTCGCGTAAAATTTATATGTAAACTATGATAATGTAGGTGCACTCCTTTGTGTAGCTAGAGGTGTTTTTGTACGGGTACAGTTACCGTCGGGGCGCGCTGGAGTCTCACGGCCGACTACCCTGAGACAGAGGCCGCGTGGCTTCCGCCCCAGCGAAAGGTGTAAGAATAACAAATAATAAAAATGTTAATGTTCCACTCAATAAATCATAAGCTCTCATTTGAATTCCTATAGCGGGATTATCGGAGTGAGAGTTCGCAACGGCCGACAACGTCTGATCCCCTTATAACTTGCAGCGTATATCATTTGAATATTACCATATCCTTTAGCAATTTGATTGCCAAATTTTTTTGCTAATCGTTTTTGTGGATGCTGGTGTTGTTGTACGAAATCGATATTTCATACCTACGATTTTAAATAACGTCATAGTGATTTTACAATTTATTGAATTCAAAGTATGCAACATGTTTAACAAAGAAAACGACTGTGAACTGCATATTATTTAATAAATCCAAGTTTTTTTTATTAAAGAATTGTTTTAATATCCATAATTGCAACGATACAATTATTTTAGTACTAAGACCATATTGAAATTATACGACAAGTAATACAATAACATAAAATACATTTTCAAAGTTAAATGGGATGAGCATGTTTGTGCACCCAATGTTGTTCCCATAGAAATGCGACCCCGAACAAATTATGCCGGCTTTTTGAAAGAGATTGTTAACAGCGTACTTGAATGGCGACACAAAAATGAGCAAACCTCGATCCTTCGTTTTTTTTTTATTCCGGCAAGAGTGCATCAATGTTTTAATATCGCAAGTATCTCGTTTAATAGTCAGACTCACAAATGTAGATATTCAGAATAATTATAAAAGAGTTCGTCGTAAACATGTTCAAATTCTTAAGTTTCTGAGAAATTGTTTAAAAAAGCATGTAATGTAGGGTTTGTAGGGTCACATATTTACTGTAGTGCTGCATGGTGGCGATGGCATGTTTCGGCGCGTCACGGTCGCCATCACTTACGGGAGTGCATCAATACAAATAATGACAATAGACGGATGTGGCTGGAAGCGGCTCACATTGACAAGGACGCCCAGGACTCGTCTCGGCTCATTGTCGGCACGCGTCCCACGCGCCGCGCCGCTCCGCCGCGCCGCGGTCCGCCGCGCTGCTATTTCTCATTCATACATTCAACACGATAAGCGACGTTGCGGCGCGGCGCGCCCACCGGCGCGGTGCCGTCGCATGCGTTTGTATGCTAATCCGTTATATAGTTCGGTGCCACGGAGTCGTCAATTTCGAGGCGCTGTATTTGTTGTTTAAATCGCTCGTAATATTTGAATTGAATACTCTATAGATGTAGAAATTAACTAGTTCGATCTGTGCATTACGTTACTTCTAGCTTGGTAGGCGTCGACGTATTTCGTAAGCTCGTTGCGCAGTCGCGGGCGCAGCTCGCCGCGAGCAGGACCTCGGCTAATATTAGAACTATTACGAGAAATCGTTGCCAATGACCATTAATAGTTGTCGGCGGCTCTCGAATGGCTGCGGTAGATTAGCATAGAAACATGCGATGGGATGGCTCCGGGAGGGCTTGACCCTGTCACCGCAGGCTTTTGCAACTAACGGGAAATCAATTTCTCCGCGTCTCTACCAAACCACATACGACCTGTCGCTGGATCGGTCCAGGTGTAGTACGAATGCTTAACAATCTGTACCTCGAATATAGTGAAGGTAAAAATTGAAAGAAATTTAAGTTTTAGATCGCAATATCTCGTTAAACGTTTATATTTTGTCGTTAAAAATGTTGCCGCAATTGTATCACGGACGCATGAATTATATTACATTTATAGATACAGAGAAAGGACTAAGTAGTTTGAACGCAATTTAGCAAGTATGCGAATTGCGAAGTGGCGCGAGCTTCGTAAACACTCGGGATCTGGAACCGTGTGACCCATTAATGTCTGAAACCGGTTTCCTCTCGAAGACACGACTGTATTGTTAATGTCATAGCAGTTAATGCCATTCAATTCCCCTGGAAACACCCGACCCTCCTATAAAGATAATACGTAAAAAACGTAGTTCCATCGGTACGTCCCCGACGCAGCGGTCATCGCGAGCGAACTATAGGCCGAAGCTTGACCGTTCTTCTTGACCATCGTTTCCCGTGCTCACCCTATTCAATCGAAGGCTTGGGAAATTCAATCCGTCGTTACAACGACCTCTGCGAATTATTTGCCTCAGCTGCTGTCTGCTGGTTTTATTATTCTTTCTAGTTATTTGTACACTCGAGTAGGTACAGGGTCATAGTTGGACAGCCCTTCTGGTACATGCCACTGGCCGCTAACCGCCGCCTCGCTCGGTGGACCTAAGAATGGATAAATATTGTTTTACTACTAATCGGTGGTACCTATGCATAATAAGCTTGAGCAATCGCCTACTTTATTCAATTATTGTGACTTGACTTCGGATCTTCGCGTCGACAGTTTCTATATTGTCTTAATTTAATACGACATTTTACCATCACCATATCGATGCTCCAAATCAAAATTACCGAATGTATTTTTTATCAAACGAAATTTATTTATTATCAAAAAAATTTACATCTAATTTTCACATAATTATTGTTAGACCCAGTTTTCGGACAGGTACACAGGTCATGAATAATTACCACAAACTCCGATGAAGTTTGTGCATAAGTAGATACCTAAGTATTTACGCGAAGAACCGACCAAGAGATAAATGTTACAAACTCATTTTTTTAGGAATGCGTTTTATTTACAAGCCATGTACAGATTTTGTTATACATAATATGAATAGATAAGTTTGAGGCGACGTGTATCTACTAAAATGTAGGTATGTACCTACCTGTGCTCGAGGAAATAATTTTCAATTAAAAACTTTGATAATGCATTAGTTCCGTCTATCCGTGAGAAAAGTAGCAATAAACCTACATTCGTCTGAATGATATATTCAAATAGAAGGGAATTACGTTAGTGGCATCCGCCGTCGCGCCGCGCGCCGCCGCGCTCGCGGCCGCGCTCAACACCAGCGACCCGCGCACCGTCGCCGCCTTTGATTTTTATCCAAAATGCGAAAGCCAAATGCGAACGCCTATTCCGATGTGTTCCGTGAAAACAACTTTATCTTCAACTTGACATGTCAATCCGTAACCGACAAGATTACACTATGACAATTGTAAATAAGACGAGTCTCCGTTCGTTGGTGTCGCTCGGCATGTCTCATAATTGTTTCGTTAGAACTTATTGATGGTGCAGATACATGGTTATGCATATTGTTCATATTATTAATTTATAATTCAAGCACTTTTTATCTCGATGTTTATCCAATTAAATTTCAAGGAATTAAATTTATATGCAGATATATTTAAGCAGTCGTATCGTCAAAATTCATTACAATTTGTAAGAGATTGGTTAAGTGCACAGTAGTGCGACGCATTGCAAATGCACGGGGGTTACCTGCCCCTAAGCACCGCATTGTGGATGTCTCATCACGTGTGAAAGGGTGTTAAGTAAACATTGCAAATAATTATAAAGGCGACTGCATCTCGCATGCATGAAAATTTGATATTTGCATGTAAAATACAGGACACAGTCGCAAAAGGAGGTGTTCATTGTGAGCGACCTTTTGTAAGAAACGGTGTTATGGTAATGTGACGCAACACGATACCCGTATCAGATCATCATCTCGCCGGGAACGCACCCGGCGCCGCGCGCCCCGAGCGGGCTGCGCTCCGCAGCGACAGATATGACTTGCGTTATCGCCGCTTTCTCAAAATACTTCCACAACTGTAGGTATATTCAGCCAGCACTAGTGATATCATTCGATCGCAAAGAGAACCCCTTCATGTTTTGATGAGTAATTCGGACCGATTAGGAAATTTCAATTATCGGTATGTAATGCTGCAGCCCGATAATGAACGAGCTAAGCTTCAAAAATAGCCCAAATAGAAAAGAACAGGAAATTCGAATGAGACTAATTAATTGCAGGTATCGGTAACATGAGGTCGCCGGTCTGATCCCAGGCTATTCACCTCTCAGCTGTCAGCGGTTGTGCTGCAGCATCCCTCGCGGCGCACGTACTGACGAGTGAACAATGCCTGTGTTTGCCGCCGCGCATAACGAGCGCGCCCGTAGCCGGCGGTGCGGCCGGGCTTTATGCGCATGTCATATCTGGAGCGTACATCACCGTTCGGCATCGCTCATTATTACACATTAGTTGCGCCCTGCGCGAGTCGCCCGCGCTCACTAAAATTTGCAGATAATTTCTGGAATATTTCAAAAAAGTAACCTTTATCTTGTCCTACGTGCCATTTCACACTCGTCGCGTCCCTCCTACGTAGGTACAAATCGGATGGAATGAGCAGAGCGAAAACTGCAATCGCAGGCGGGTGGCGCGCGGGAGGTCGCGCGTCCCGACCAATTCGGACGCATGAAATAGTGCCGCGAGAGGCTCTTATCTAAAATAAACATCTGAGCGCCAATGAAACATGTCTTCAATTATCATAAATCGGCACGCACTGACGTCGCCTCGCCCGCGCCCCGCGCCCCGCCGCCAGGTGACTGCGCTTACTCACATGCAAACAAATCTACATGATTTAATGTAACTGTCGCAACAGTATTTGTAATAATCTTAAATGAACAGCGGAATAATCAACAGTCGTTATCTCCCGCGGACTATTATAAATAAGAATCCGAGCGAGGCAGCTCTCCGACCTCAGCACCCTGCCATTAAATTTCCCTGCTACTGAATTTCGCTCCCTTAGATTTAAATTATCGCAAAAACTCTGATCTAAACTTGTGACGACCGACGGGTAGTTAATTAAAATATTATTTACGTCTAAGACTGAATGAATAAATTAAATTACGAAAATCACAGGTAAAATTGGACACACATGATTTAATAACCTAACTATAAATCAACAAAATCAAACAGGCGCGGCTCCGCCTAGTGCCTCCTCTGGTCTAAATTAGTATTGAGCGCAACCTACGACGTTTGTCACTCTTAACATTTCATCCTAAAAACATGTATATTTATATTGTACAGTTAGATATTTTTTTGGCAAGGGTGAGGTGTCCTGAGCCTCTGTCATTTTAATAAAAAAAATAGAGGATATAATTCTCGAAATTACTGACAAAACCAAGACCATCAGTTATCTCCTATATTTTTTTACGTTCTTTAGTTATACACACTACGGTTTTGGTTTTCTATGTTTTCTGCTCATCATCATCAGCAATCCTTTTATCATTTCACCGACGACCACGGATCAGCTAGCAATAACTATTTGTGACAAATAAGAGTTCGTATGACGTCAAGTACAAGCAGCGTTTCATGCAGTTTTTGACATATTTATAGTATGGGCACAAGACTATCAAAATTCACTACCTATTCTCTAAATTTTTTCAGCTACAACTAGACTAACTAAACAACTCCAATTAGCTAACCCTTAGCCTAGTACACGAGGTACACAAAAATGAAAAAAATGTGTAGAATCCTAAATAATAGAGGATGAATGCTGAACTGTTTTCACCTATATTATAAATTATCCATCCATCCGTGACGGGTGTCAGTACGCACTGGCAGCGCTCCTCCTGCAGGAAGAAGCGTACTGATGCAGAACTAGGATATACTGTATGACTATGCCTTGACTTCCACTACATTGTGGAACCTTTCGTTAGAGTTGAACCTGTGCTGTATTGATTTATTTAAAACAACGGACCCCTTTTTTACAATCCTTCATGTGTGTGTGAAAATATTGATTTAAAAGCAAGTTTGCAACTGTAAACAAACATTACTGTATGTACTCACTCAGTCACTGCCAGTACCGGGTATACTGCCACACGTGCAAATGGCAAAAAGAAACAGAGAAGCGCATGAATGTGACTTTGCCACTGGCGGTAGGTATGTACTCGTATGTTGGGACGTGTTTTAGATTTGAGATAGGTTGCGTTGTTGTTTTTTAACATGTTGTAAGTACTATGTTCAGAAGGACAATCAATACGTTATTGTATAATTCAGTTCAACAGAATTACGATACCATCCTTTTGAAAATAAATTTAAAAAAATTATTAAAATGCATATTAAAAAACATTATACTGCTGTACGCGATTTAATTATACCCGCGTGTCTTTATATAAATGCATGGAATAGTTTGAGAACTTTTCAGTTATGTCAAAGCTATATTTACTTTAGTCAAATTAAAATCGTGTATAATTTTTTTCTAATATAAAATGCAATTTGGTTACATGCAAATTTTTTAACATTTCCAAAAGGAAATGTTTTTATACTAAAGGAATAAAGCATGAAGGATGTATAATACGATAGCGACTTTGCGCGTGCACTACGAAGTCGGTCGTAGAAATAGCGGCGCGCGCGCATCGTCGCCAATCACGCCTGTCTCCCCTCCGCAGGGCCGGCGGCGCGCTGAAGGCGGCCAATGGCGCGCACGGGGCGGAGCTGGGCGAGCTGTCGGGCCTGCTCCACGCGGGGCTCGTGAAGCGCGAGCCCGAGGACCTGAGCCGCAAGGTGGTCGACGAGCCCGAGCCGCACGCGCTCAAGCCGCCGCGACACAAGGTGCGTCACACGTCCGCACGCCGCCGCCGCGCGCGCACGCACTCACACACTTTCCTTACCGGTTACTCATGTATTATTGATCGCGGCTAGCGTACCATGCGCCGAGCGCCTCGCTCGCCTCGCACTAGCCGTGCCCGCCCGCGCCCGCCAGGCGCCCAGCGACGCCCGCCCAGTGCATGTCGACATAGGTGAACCTCAAGGATCGCCGAAACGTCCCGGGATTTTTCTATCGTTGTTCTGTGAGCGTGTTCGATCGGACCTAGTGTACGTGGCTGTGGTGAACTGTGTTCCGACGCGGCATGTACGCGTCGACGTTGCGGAGCGGACAGTTGTCGTGGGAGAGCGCGTGTAACAGGCGCGTGTGTCCGCAGGTGGTGGTGGGCGAGCCCGGCGAAGCGGCGTCGCCGTCGCCGGTGCCGTCGCGAGCCTCCTCTGCCGGCTCCCTGCTACCGGACGCAGCGATGTACGCAGCGCAGATGTTCGCGCCCCCCGGCACGCCGAGTCCCACTCCCTATGGTGACCAGTACCCACGCCAGTCCACCACCTTCGCCGGCGAGCCCTACTACAGAGAGTATTTTGTCGGCGAAGGTTACCAGCAAAGGGCGGCTCCCCCCTACGGCGACACAGAATCGGTGTCAGCATCCGCTTTCGGGGACCGATACGCCGCTCCTCGATACCACAGCAAGAGCGTAATAGCGGCCGCCGGGCTCACCGTGGACTTGCCCTCGCCTGACAGCGGCATCGGTGCGGACGCCGTCACTCCGCGGGACCACACCGCCGTGCAGCAGGTCGGTGGGCGCCGCTCGGGGCGCGGGCGGGCGGGCCATGTACACACTCACACTGACCACTACTGTCACTTCAGCCACATCCGACATGCTTCAGTGCGGACACATCAATACAGTTGTTCTCATTTTGGGTTTACATTTATCCTAACCGTGTCCCTGGGCACGTCTTTTGGCTCCGTCATGGAGATGTATTAGTTTTGACTACTGCAGCAAAGTTTGCTCACTATACTTACTTACATTAGCACTTTCACGAATAAATGGTTAATATCAGTAAACGCCTTGCAACATTACATGAGCCCTCCCGCGCTCCTTGTCGATTTCTTATTTCTAAATCATTAACATGTTTATGAAGATAACGCTAAAATCCAGTAGGTATATTAAGTGACCGCTTAGTTTTCAATATTTCGCGGTCTCACAAAGATAGATGCCACTGTTCGCGTGTGTAAGATTTGACGGTCATCATCATCTGTATAAAAACGGGCTAGATTTAGTCATAGATACGAATCTAAATATACGAATAACCATTGCCAAGGACACGCCACTGCACTTAGGACAATTGAATCTTGGATAAAAATAGCCTTATATAGAATCGTACAAGCAACACAACGGAAGTCAAGAGAAATATAGGGTTTGGAAGATAAAACGCAATAGATTTTGAGGATAATTAAATTTTAACATTTGTGACAATTTAGGTAAAAGTTTAGAACAGTATAAATATCGCCTATTTAACAATCTCATAAGAGACATTTTGCAATCTCATGTCAACATTTATTCTTATTAGAAGAAGCGTGGAACCTAAGACCGAATTGTCAAAATAAAAGCAGTTGCTGTCTAATCGGTTCAGTTACCTCCATAGACAGTAGCTCGGGGACGGTTCAGCCGACGTGTTTGTACAATTATCACTGAGGCTCGACGACGTTACCAAATTTCGTCGCTGAAATAATATTCGATTCTTGATCCTCGAGATAATTTGAATGGATTATTTATTTATACAATACAATACAATATACTTTATTGCACACTAAACTTAGTACACAGAATAACAAACAAAAGTAAAGACAAAAAAAAAAGAAAAATATAAAAAAAAATAATAACAATTACACAAATATACGCCAAGAAAAAGGAGTGTGCAATAGGCGGCCTTATCGCTCAAGTAGCGATTTCTTCCAGGCAACCTATGTGCATAGAGAAAATTAAAGAGCTGTTTAAGAAGGAAACATGGTAGAGTGTGCGGAATTTTCAAAGGACAGAAAAAAAATAAAAATAAATAATTGAAAATCACAAAAAAAAAACAAAAACAAAAATAAAAATAAAGTCAGAAGACAACACACGCTATACGAAATGAACACACAAGTGGACAGTATACAGAAGAGGAAGGGGAATAAATTGATGGCTAAGTATGGAGACGGCTAGAGGTTAACAACAAGTGATTTACCTAAAATAATTATATGTATGTACACAAACATATAATTATTCTAGGTAATAACGTTTTACTTGGCGTTTAAAAGAATTAAGTGATTTGGCTTGTCGAATTGATTCAGGTAAGTTGGTCCACAACCGGACAGCCACTGCAGAAAAAGAATATAATGATGAACCATATCTAGATAGGTACTAAAGCAAAAGTACTAGGTACGAAAATTATAAAATGATGAGCAAAAATTCAAATAGTTAGTTATAAGAAGGTTGCTCAATTATATGTTCGGTAATTGTTGTTGTAAAGAACATGATAAAATTCATTAGCATTCTTGTAAAAAGTGACCTAAACGACATTTCCGTTAGAAACTGACTAACGGAATCTACATGAACATTTGGTTATAGTAACACTGAGGTGGATACTTAATAATTTAAATGCTTATTAAATCGTTTATCGTTTGACTACTGAACACCGGTTTTTTCTTGGCTGATCTCTAATTCATGTTTATAGTTAACTACAGTTGGGAACAATAATCAGACTTAATTTAAATATAGCCTGTCTTATCTGCTGGATAAGGTCTGCGGAATTTTATATTTTGTCTGCTAGATAAATACAGTTACTTTTCCAGCCAAACATGTAAAATGAAAAACAACAGGAAAGTAGCTAAGAGCGCCTTTCGCTGTCGTGTTTGCTTAAGTTTGGATGTAAGTCAATTGAATGGGGTCCGATAAACCTAACCTATTTTACCCGATCGGGAATCGAAACTGCAACGGATAGAATCCAGAGTACAAAAGTATACGGGTTCGGAATGTTAATGAAGTTTAAAGAAAATCATAGTCTAAACGCACTTGCGGGCGACGAGACGCAGAACGCTGTTTTTATATAAATACACCGCAATGTTTGTGTGATTCTGGTACGTTTTTTCATAATTTTCCTTGTCTTTGTTCCACTGGATTGTTTGTCCAGTGTCTCGTGAACTTGTCTGGCTGAGTTGGAGGTTATGGGTTCGATTCTGATTCCGACAAACAATTGTGTGATAGGCATTTATTATATATTCTACTTTAGCTCTAAAACTCTACGCGTTTACGTTATAC
>DWEE01000231.1:0-19571 GCA_018245755.1 Parelbella macleannani | reverse complement strand
AGAACGAAAATTTGTAAATAATAACTTCATTTTCGACGTGATCAATCAGTCAGTATTAATGCTATAAAAAGTAGTAAAAACAAAATATTTCGGTCGCTATAAATGAAATGATAATATCGTGCATATAAATCAAAGAAGAATTGTATAAAGTCGAAAATTTCGGTGAGAGGATCCTCAAAGCATGCAAATCGAGAACAATAAACACGAAATAAATGAAAAAAAGAAACAAAAGAAGTCCTTCCGCATTGAAACAGAATTTATTATCATAAACGTCGCGGTTTTAATTTTTGAAGCTGAAAGTAGAGCTTAAGATATACATTTTGGAGAGATCAAAAGGTTATATCGTTCCACTACTGACCACGTGTCTACTCTCTGTATAAGAAGGGCTAAGACCTTGCACTACCACGTTGATCTTGAGCAGACCGTTGAACTCTTTGACTGCAGGTTACACAATGTGGCCTTCACTTATCATTGATTCATATAAACTGTGGTGAAAAATTTATAATAATATGTATTTAAAATCCAATACAACAAATAATAGAAAGAAATACCCTAACAAGAACTAAGTGCATGAACCGCTGCTCTTGTTTTTATGTAGTTAGTCCACACGATTAATTACTGCTTTGTGATATTTAATATTATATAAACATTAACTAATCCAGGGAATCTGACAACTTGCCGAGGACAACTGGTTGAAGTTGGATTTTAAAACCCTACGGCCGCGGCCAGGTGGATGGACGTTGCATAGTTCGAAGTCCAGTAGTGGACCTTCAAAAGCTAGTGGACAGATGGATAGATTATGTAACAAGATAAGAAATATAAAAAAGCATTTTTCATCAAAGACTTGTTTCATAAAAGATTACTGTCACTACCGAACGACATAAGTAATACGAATAAATAATACTTTGCAATATTAAGTTGTAATAGGCAAAAAGGTTGTAAATGTAATCTTGGACCTTTCGGACTAATGCTGTTTGGACGACGTTTTACGGTTTCCCCCGCCCTTATTGAGAAGGGATCAAAGGAAAATGGTGAGTACTTGGCGGAAACAGAACTATTAATATAATTCATATACATACATATACCTATACGAGTATATTGTGTGTGAACAGCTGAAACGATTATACTTATTCGATCTTGTTATTACATTCTGGAACTCTTTAACACTGTAATATAATAATGTATTAACCGCAACAGCACTTAAATAAATACGCTGAAAACATTATATTAAGCATATTAAAGATGATAGGATTTAGAAAGCAGGCAGACCAAAATATAATCTTTAATAAAGCACTGCCTACGCCTGTTGTTGATTTGACTGTAAGATTTTTACATCGATTCAAAAGCTCTTATTTGAACAAATAAACTGTTGTGTTATATTTGAATATAAAATACAAACTTTTTTTTGAACTTGGAATCTATTGCATTTATATTAAAACCTGCGCAATCTCAAACATTATTTACAACAACAACAAAGCAATGTCGTCGCGACTAGTGTTCGGACAATATCACTCTCAACAGAAAATAATTCACCAGCTTTACGACCGGGGAACAATATGTAGGTGAACGAACCATTCTCACACTCCCACTCAGATATGTGGAGCAGACCCAATAACGAGCTTCCCCGATGACATCTCATCTTCATATTCGCCGGCAATAGGGCTTCCCGCACTTTCGTATTCAAGTAGAATAACCGTTTGCCAATTTGGAGGTCGACGCACTGTGCGCTAGTGTGACAAGTGTGTTGGCAATTTGCACGGAAAGTCCTGGCTGAATACATCAATATTATACAATCGATGCGAAGATACATATGTACATATAACGAGCTAGATATCGAGCTTAATTGTGGGCTATTGGGGCTTGTGTCTCAAGCAAGGACAGGGACAGGCTAATGAAAATGATTGCAATGATATAATCGATTCGTGTTTCGATTATCATCATCAACAACACTTTTATCCTTCAATCCCATTTTTAAATTATTTTCTCTCTCTAAAAACAAAAATGAAAACGAATTTTAAAAATTGTGATTCTGAATTTTTTGTGCTTTGATACTACTTTAAAATTTCTTAAAGATGTTTGAATTAATTTTACTCCTCAGGTCGTCTTAATCATGCTCAACGTTATCTTATGTGAATATTATTTTAAAGATTAATAAACAGTACTGTTTATTTTAAAGCATTATCCTTGTAACACGTAAATGATCGGCGACCCGCCCTCGCACCAGTCGCCACTCAGTAGCTCGGAGGGCGACAGAATACAAAACGCACCCCTTTCAACAATATACATCGTACATACGTAGTTACTACTGACATTATTCGTGTTTTGTTTTTCGAAAACACGTGAGCACCCTTTTGATATCTGCGCGTTTGTGTAAAGTTAACGACTTTTCGCTGAGTTTAAACTTTTGAAAAGAATCATGAAATTCTGAAATATGAATTCTATAATATAATAGGTAACATTTCATAAACGAATGGAGTGTACATTATGTTGCATATGAAAGAAAAAAATTCTGTTATTTTTATAACGTGTATACATTTTAATAGAGTTTTTTATAAAAGAATATGAGTGAATGAAAATATGCATGTGTAGTTATAAAAATGAAAATGATGGAGTTATTATTGTTAGAAAAATTTCTCATTAAGAAATCTTATTCTTTAGTTTTATTCATTATTATAATATGCAATGCGCTCTTCATTATATTTATGTGCATCCATGATAGATTTTTTAACACTTTTTATATAAAACTGAAAGCGTTGAGGTAAAATTTTAATCCACTTTTTAACTTCAATTAAAACTGTTTTCTAATTAGGTATGAACTGGGCTTAGTCAGCTTTAAACTTAATTTTGTCAGGTCAGTAAAGGATTGAAATATTCGATCCTTGAAGCACCCTACCTACCCTGTAAAGGAACTGACGATATAATTCATAATCATTAATAATAAATCAATTAAATTATACCTTTTTTGAAAGGCGTTTGTCAATTGGTTCTCGAAATGTAATATCAATTTCAAATAGGCTTGATGTACTATCATTTCAAATAATGCGAAGGTTCCCGTGAGTTATGGGCAATACTCATACAACTCGTGTCTCAATACACTCGCTACATAATATATCGCTATAAGCTGCTTTATAACAAATCCTTTATCGATTCAAATACGCATATGAACTTAGAAATAAGATAGAGGGTGTTGCCAACACGCAATTGGCCAGTATGGTGGACTACGCCTTCCGGTCTTTTCGTTCTAATAGGAGAAATGAATGAAAAAAAAAACTGAACATTGCTAAGCTGTAAAATTTACGCGATTTTTAAATCACCCGTACTATTTCCAACTAATATACATATAGGTATGCGTAGTATTCAAGACAAGAGTGAACAGGGACTTTCTAGACAAACGGACTACGTTCTAGACTACAGCTCCGTTTACCATCTGGTGAGATTGCGGTCAAACGGGTAGGTACATATTATTATAAATAATAAAAAGACTTGGGGACCCCAATTTAAACATTACAGTGTTGTCATATTTGACTATCAGCACTTAGAAAAGCACACAAACGACCATCTCTCCGGCCGCCGCCCTCCAGCCTTTGCAACCGGTTATTACACTTTTGCATTGTTCATTGAATCTGTTTATGGGTTTTTTGTGAACACTAAAGAGGTACACTGCGCCGCTTTGAACCGAGCAAATGATACGTTAACAGCGAGCGGGGTATCTACGTCGCAGCGGAATGACGGCGCACTGAAAGGATACGGCTCCTCGATCGAATATTATGTTAAGTTGAATAGAAAAAAGGGTCTTATATAAAGTTTGACATTGTTTAGCGGCGTATCTGCCTATCGGAACTCGGTCGCCGAATAAATTCCTCGATATTTTTTTTATTTTGCCGTCAAAAGGAATATACCTTTTAAATAAACGAATTGGGTGGGCGTGTCAGAATATACAAACACGTTACACACGATCACTAAAATATTCAATGCGAATTCATCTCACTGTATCTTTTACAGTATTATATAATCACGCTAGATTCCTCACGAGACAGGCAATAAGAAACGAGCCCCAAATATCTCTATCCTTACATTCCTGTCGTGACATTCATTATTTTTCATACACACACGCCGGTTTCGTTTATTTCTGACTCCCCTATCAGCCAATAACTGACCTGTTTGTTTTAGATATGTCAGTTTTAATCTTCCCACGACACTTCGATCTGTCAACATTTACATTTATACTATTTCCTACTTTATATGCACATATTATAGCTATTTCATTAGTCGGTTATCTTTTAGATACACCAATAAGTAGCCATAATGATAAGTAATCTAAACTTATTACTAGAAACATTCTCCACCGGTCAACCGCTGGAGAATAGTAAAAATTTTAAAAGGTGATGGCGACCGTAACAAACAAATGAGAAAAGTTGTAATCATATGGATACCATAATAGAAATATTGTTATGATCAATCAAATATCATTATCATCGATATTATATAAGCAATAAATATTTGTGATATTTAAAATATGTAAAATTAAGAATATAATCAAGAAAAATGTTAAAAGATGTACTATGTACATTTCGATAATAACATATCTTGCTACTACAATAAGTATCTTCAATATCGCTATATTGTAAGTAGATTTTCCTTTACGTAATGAAATATAATACCAGTCTGATCTCAAGCCAAACGCCCATGTTCGAACCAAAGACTAAAACGATACACGAAATGTTGCCAACAGACAAGAAATATATCGCCGCATTTGAAAATAATGTTCCAACTTCTATTCATATAGCATTCAATGACCGAATAACATTTCTAGAGGATGTTTATTTAAAAATGAATCAGCGATTTAAATTACTAAAGATAATAAAAAAATATAATCTGTCGTAAACTTAACTGGCTAAAAATAAAAAATTACAGCGAGTAAAAAAATCAGTAATACGGACATTTTTAAGTTCTAATGTTCCCGAAAGCGTTTAAAATCAGCCAACCTGCACTTACATAACTGTGACGGACTTTGGCCTTAACACTTCTTATTATGCGAAATAAATCGCTTCTAACAGTGGAGGGGTATAAAAAATGATGATTGTACATTTATCTGGCTGGAAACAAAAACTTCGCTAGTAAGAAAAACATTTCACAAAACACGTCAATATTTCGAACAATGCCGTAAACTGAAAATAATTGCTCGCCAAATGAGTTAAATGACATCCACTTAAAACGTTAATAGCGCGGAGTGAATTATATCACAATTAATGTCCCTCATCACGCGACCCGTTCATATATTGTCTTTATGTTAAAAACATGGGAGCAGGCAGATTGCATACCTAATTTTAAGTGGTCATCGCTTATACACATCTGCAATGTCAGAGGAGTTACCATAATAATAGTTACTATTATAAAAAAAACTATCGTCACGCCTGCAATCCTCGAAGACGTAGGCGCAGAAGTGTAGTACATTCAGACGTTTCACCAGTTACGTTTACTTCCTATGGTATAGGTGGTGAGCATATTGCCACCGGGCACAGATCCAGACTGCAAGTCCCTACTAGAAATTCTAAATTAAAAAAGGTACCATATACAAACATAATGAAAGTCAAAGTCAAAATCATGCAGATGATTACATTAATTGGCCTAAACATCCAAAAAGTGAAGTAGACCAAGATAAAAAGCCGAAAGAAACAATAAAAAAAGCAAGTAAACAGCAGACACAAGTGACTGCTAAAATACAAAAAGAGATTGTTGCGTCACAATTGAAATCACAAATAATATCGTTGAACGTAGCATAATCGATATATTTATCCATTTCACAAACTGTGTCATAACACTAAAGCACGGGCAATAAAACTTTGATCCAAAGTCAATCCCCGATGCAGTAATATTAAAGCTAAACCAATTTACATGTGATGTGTTTCGTCTGCTCGATACGTAAACATTGTGTAACATTATCAATAATTTGCATCATGGCTCAAGCTTCGAACATTCCCCTATTATCTGACAATCACAAAAATGTAACTTCGTGTATTATCTTTATCTGTACTTAACGATGACCGAGGAAATATAATGCTTATTACGACTGTCATCCTCAAAAGGGTAGGCTGAGGAGTGAGATACACTCCCACGTTTCTCTAATTGCGTTTAAGTGCCACAATGGAATTGGTGATAATCCTATTACCATACACTAAGCGTTGATCCAGACTCCAAGCTAAAAATACTAAATTTTTTTACTGGAATATCTGTGGTAGATAAATCCATGAGTGCCCCACCCGGGATTGAAACCCAGGGCCTCTCAATCAGCACTCACGTTTGCAACAATTCGACCAATGTGTCAGTTAGATTCTAACTAATACCTGATTTACTTTCTCTACTACAACTTTTGTGGCCTACTTTGTGATTACAGCCTGGAATGGTTCAAGACTGAAAGAGTAAAAAATACTATCTAGGAAAGCTTGCTGTATCCTACGATACATCTCACTTACCATCAGAAAATCTGTTGTTTCATTTGGTATTAAAAAACAAACAATTTATTGCGCTACCCTCCTCTCTCCCCCCCCCCCTTGATTGTTTCAAGATTTAATGTTTGCTGTTAAAATATGAAAATATCTGTGACTGTAGCCTCTAGGCGGCTATTTAGTTATTAACATTACCTATCAGTACTTACTAGTAGGTAATCTAAATAGGTAGATACAAAGGTACGCATGTCGAGGAAGCAAGGCAGATCTATAAGGATAGAGATATTTGACGTTCGTTACTCTCTGTCTACTCTCTGTCTCGTAAGGGACCTGACGTGAAGATATATAATAATAAAAAATATTTATTTAAGATATATATGTACGAATAATCTTTCCACTTTAGAAACTTTAGTGCTCTATGCTTATTTGCAATTCTAATGAGGCTTTGCGATTTTTGTAAAGTAACAAGCGGACTATGTAACAGACAGGCTTCTGAATCATCACTATTTACATGCAAACTTAGTAAGAATTTGCAAAACTTTTATTTTCTTAAGCTTTTGTGTGCTTTCAAAATGTTCTCTTGAATGGTATGCGATTTTATACGAACTTCATCGAATTAACGGAGGAACGTTAAAACGGTTGATGATAAGGATAGACAAAGGTTAAAAACCTCGAATGCATGCTTTGAAAAATTCACTTAACCTCACAGAAAATCTGTAAGCTGTGTACGTAAGATATATCGACAATAATAACAGTAACAATGCAATCTGTTGTTCCTAGAATGTTCTCGAAGCGTCGTGTCATTACTGGAAAGTTACGCACAGCGAGCGAACGGAACGGAAGTCGTTACTATGTTATATGGTCCATCGGAACAGTCGCAGGCTCTCATATAAATTTAACTGCCTTTGCAGTTATATAAAAGGAGATATATTTCATTTTTAACATCGCGACAATATTTTGTACCAACCATAATTCATAAGTAAACATCAGACACTGCGGAGTGTGTTATGTACTCTGTAAGATGCGTGAAGGTATGCGTGGATTACGACGTCATCAGTAATTTATATATGTATTAATGAATACGAGTCGATTTCAGTCAATTACATTTATTTTATAGTGTATAGTCAATATACGATAGATATATGTCTGTTTACATTATATATATTGTTATTAGGAAAGTCATTATCAGATCGTAGTGTCGGATTTTATAGATTATTTTTTTTTCAAATAACATTTAACAAAAACATTGTGTATTTTCGTCAATAACATTGCTAGAAAAGGGATTTTTGAAGTATTTATTTTATTAAAGATATGAGAGAGATCTAGCCTTTTGATTAAAACACTCTAGCTCAGTGGCGTGCGATTGAAGAGGTCTATGTCCAGCAGTGGATGGGAGTAAGCTGTTGGATGATAATAATGATAAATACACCTTTAACAAATAACATATACCTACCTCATCATCATCATCATCATCAGCCGATGTCAGTCCACTGCTGGGCATAGGCCTACCTATGGTAGTAATAATTGATATGTTAATTAGTTGTGGATTATGAAAGTAATGAGCTGCAACTGCGTATATGGATGCTTTGATACTTTTTGTATCTTAGTTACAATTCTGATGAAAACATTTTCGTACCTGATCCCGGCACCGTATTAATTCCGATACCCGAAAGAGAAGACAGAGCCGCAGTAAGTAATTATGATTATAAACTTAGCTCTCGCTCTGAATAATGGAATTAATAGAACTTTGAAGCTTTGTATTCCACAAGGTTGTTATTAAAGTTCGACTCGGCGCTACTTCAAAGTGTGATTATCTTAATGTGTTTTAACTCTTAGCCTAATGACGATGCGGTTTTAACGGTACTATCTTACAGGAGCGATCTGTACATTTTTCTATAATATATTCATTACAGTTTACAATAATAGTTTACAGAATGTTTTTTGTTTCTTTGCCTTTGTTTAACTTACTCGACTTTATTTATTTTTCTCACTTAAATTTTATTATAGAAATTCCTAATAGTGACTCGGAATCTAGATCTGCGTCCTATGTATGACAATAGGCTCGCTAATAGCGGTGAAGGAAATCATGGTGAGTTAACCTACACGACGTAGAGATCTTTATAATAAACTCTACATCTTGTAAAGTCTGTCAATCTGCGCATAGCTAGCATAGCAGACTGTGACCTTAGATCTTCTCATTCTGAAATTTATTATCGTCCCCCTCTTGGACAAGAGTCTCCTCTCAGAATAAGAAGCATTAGGGCCACAGTTGACCACGCTGACCAAGTACGCATTGACAGATTACATAAGTTAAACACAAAAGCTTATTGCCTAAACATCGTACTGTAATTACCTAAACCCTTCAATTAGCTGCTACATTTAACCGTTTAACTGTACGCTTGCACGAATTATATATTTGATTTTATATTTGAACAATTAACAGTTACGATGTTTCATTAATGAGATAGTTCGTTAATTACAGCTTCAGATAAGATAAACACGCCGCTATTGAGGGCCGCGAATGGTATAATGAAATAATTTGTACTGTTATAACTAGGTACATAATTTTCGTTCGTTTGTTACCCGATTTTACTACGACAATATTTTATTTTATTAATAATTGTTTTGTTGTATACCGCTTTGTTTTTGTATATATGTATGTCTTTTTCCAAACAAAGTTGTTGACAATAAATTTTAGCTGAAAATAATAGTAAAAATGTATTATTAATAATTATTGTTTACAATAAGGATGTTTTATTTGTGGTTGAGTAGATAAAGCATTCTACATGTAGATATACACCATCATATATCTTCACAACACACCGTCAACCTGTGTAAGTCCACTGCTGGACATAGGCCTCCCCTGATAGGTACCTGCCCCGCACATCCCCACACTGGGCAAGCATTCGCAAATTATACCTATGTAACTTAAATGATGTACAAGTTATCCATCAACCATTAGTTCTGTATCAACATAATCTGTTACCCAGTGCGATGAACACAAGGCACTCAGCGGGACACGCGAACACAAATATGTTCAACAAATATCTCTAACATGTTTATCAAACAAACATTTGATACGTTGCTCATCAAACATGTAAAACTTTGTGTGATAAGAATATGACACACAGAAGGACTGGTGTATAAATCTTCGGTCTTCGGATTAGATTATCTAGCTAGCTAATGCGACAGTCATAGGCTTTTGATCCAATTACTGCTTAGAAAAACGTAAAAAATCAGATGATTACGGAATAAGCACGTAATTTTTTTAGGATAGAAATAACTAACACTCGGTGCTCTCTGGTTACCCCGTGAGCAACTGGACTGAAGATAAGGACATGAACATGAACAGATATGGGCGAGTACGACAAACCCTTTACCCTTTTCATTCTGAGAAGAAAAGCGCGTCGCAAAGTGAAACAATAAAAGGTTTGACAGTGAGGACATGAATCTACTGGTTAATGTATTTTAACCATATGACAACAAAGATATGATTTTCAAAAATTTCGACTCTCTATCGGTGTACAAAATCGAAAATAGTAGTAATTGTAGAGCAGCGTTGACCTGTTTTCACGTGACATTTCTGTTCCTCCATTGGCTCGCTGTTTTATGTATGACGAAACGAACTATTGGCCTAAAGGCATCCATTAATATTACATATTCAAAGGTAACTCTCTTTATACGATTCGCTTTCCTAGCAAAATAATAAAAACGTCCTGTTCATATGTGGTGTATGTATCAAACCTAGTCCCTCCCGGGATATGTAGAGAGCACCGAAACTCAAATGTATCTAGCCTTACAGACCTTACGTATTTGTTTTACATTCATCGCTTTTTTTATAATAATTATTATCATAAAAAAAATACAGCCTACATTTATTATCTAAAAAGTCAAATGAGAGATGAAAGTTATATGACATTTATTTCAGTTCCGGGTGAACGAAATAAACTCTTGTCAACCTAAATACGAACCTCAATATAATTAGCGACAGAAGGTTGTGCAGTGAATACTTACATAATAAATAATGTAATTAAGTTACTCCTTTGAAACAATAAGTAACGAAGAGATAATCGAAAGAGACGCAGTAAAATTAGTCTTTATCCGATGTTATGGGCGCAGTGAAAGCGACAACATTGTAGGGAGAGACCGATCGACCTACTTTCCGTTAGTCACCCAGCCTTACCAAGAACGCGGGTAAAATTCCGCAAACGGAACTTTTAGGCTGCACCCTAACTATCGCTGTTCACGTACACTAGTTTCAAATCTTCAAGAACTCGCACTTCAATGTACAACAAACGGTTCGGAGTTCGTACTATAGCCGCGTGCGTATACTCCCCGTTCAACTTACACAATCTGCACTTCAGTGTACGGGTAAAAGCTCGAAGAATCGAGACGTGGGGTGAGTATCGATCGGTAAAGGAAGGATACCCGCTCTAAGGAGCGGGATCACAATTAGTGGCGACATAACGCGGTTACCGGCCTGTGGAGATCGATGCCGACTCGCTTAACGGGCGCAATCTATTAGATAAATAGACAAGTACACAGCTATGATTGAATAGCCTGCCCGATATATAAAACTAAACACCAACTTAACTAATTTATTTAAAACTGCGATCATAATATATTTACCGAAGTATTGTACAAAGGATTAATTATTGTTTGCCAGATTTGTAAATATCGTAAAATAAAATTCCTGCTATCATTAGTAGATGTAGTTATATTGTAATATTAGTCACAGCCTTTGAAGACTTATATTAAAAAGTTTCCTTAATTCTAAAGCTTGTAGTTATATTGTAATATTAGTTACAGCATTTGAAGACTTATATTAAAAAGTTTCCTTAATTCTAAAGCTTGTGATCTTCATTATGACCATAATAGAAAAGTCAGTAAATTAAACTTCAACCTTTCACAACTTCTAATTTAAGGAATGGCGTTCGAAAGGCGACCAATGCTGGACCACTAGTATATATTACATATACGAGTATATGTCCCAACAGCAAGCAATAGCCCGATATATTTTATAAAACTGACATATCGCGTGAAAGTTCACAGGCACATATATGTATGTATCGAAAACCAACGGAAAACGAAATGAATGCCTACAAACGTACATGCTATATGTATATATATATTTATGTTTACGTTGACGCCGTGCCGTTCCGTATTGGAGTTTTCGGCTGAAGTTCAAACTGAAAGAGTCGAGTGAAGCCGTTTATCGCGAAATCTCGAAAATGTTCTTTTTTTGCTGTATAGTATAGCACTGTGTACTGATAGAAATAAAAGCTCAATTGTATATTCGTACTACAGATTTTTTTAAACATTTAAACTATTATCAATAAATATACATAAATTGATTTTATTTTAAATCTAATGTACACAACACTAAAGTTTTAGATTATAACAATATTTCTATACCAATTTTGAGGACAGCTCCCCAACAAATTTCAATAAAATCGGTTGAGCACTGCAAATGCATAAAAATAAAAACTGTGTGCTAGAATAACTTTTTCTAGGTAGACACAAAAAATTATAATTATAAAATAGTTAAATAACAGCATTCAAAACTACGAGCGAAGTTCAAAACTAATGCAAGAGAAATTTCCAGAAGATGACAACTAAAGAGACTTTCTACGCCGTAATAATTCTGTTTCAACTTCACCATAGTTTACTCGAAATTAGAAAAGAACTAAAGTAACATGTAATGATGCAAAGTTTAACTTTTTATCTCTGGTTCTTAAAAACATTATAATAAGTAATTGAAAGAAATAAAAAAGAAGTTAATATACGTTGGCCAATAGTTTAACCGAAAACTTTTATTAATTACGTATTTTTTGTGAAGAAAACAACGCGAAGTGAGACCCATTAACACTTCAGGCGGAGTTCAAAGCTGAGTCATCAGAACAAAACGGAAACAGCTCAAGCATGCTCCGTGACACATCGCTGATTGAATAACTCCACAGTTGTAGGATTTCTGCTTTACTTTTGTTCATTCTCATATCAAGACAAGTGATATGTATGTGTACAACAAAGACTATATTATGTCAAGGAATCAAAATCAAATGTAATTTATTACGTTTCAGCAAATAGTATTTTCAAGATTTTATTTTCAATAAATTTTGAAGTCACTGCCAGTATCAACAACCTTTATCCATTTAACTTACAAAGAAAGTTAAATCGGTGAAAATAATAGAAATTTTCGCAATATATTATCAATTTGGAAAAAAATAAAATTGCACAGAGTTTTTGAACACAAAAGATAGCCCATGTTGCCACAGTTGGCGTGTTTTGGCCATAGTGGGTAGAACTGTTTACCCCAATTAGTATTTTACACTATGCTCGTCGAACGTAGTACAATCCTTCACTATCTATCGTGTTGCAAAATAAAGCTTTTTTGTTAACAATCGCTGATCACTACTCAATTAAAGATGGATTTATTCCATCCAATAATTCATAATAAAGGTCTGCGTTCAGTTTGTCCAGGTTTCAGCACTTAAATGGAACGATTCCGCGAATACCCTCCGTAAAACAAAAAGCTCCTTTTTGGGATGTAAATCTGGCTTAGCAATACTTCGTGGCATTCATTCAAAGAGCTTTTGCACTGTACCGGCTGTTCTGTAGGCTCTGTCAAGCTGCTAAAAATTTAACAACGGTCCACTAAATTCATTTAAGTATTTGACTGTTTCGCGATTGCTTGTCATTGATCTGTCCCCATCATTATCTCAAGTTACTCAAAATCAACGTAATATAACATTTAAAAATACAAAACAAATTATTTTTTATTATTGAATCAATTGTATAATAATAAAGCATAAATACTTTATATTATAATGTGAAAAATGTGGTAACTCATAACTCACAACTTTTTCATATATTAACGAAATTAACTAGAAACTTTATTAGCCCTTAAGTAGCTTAAATTTAAGGTAGGTACTTAAACTGCAAAATATTTGAAGGTACAAACGTTACTTAAACAATATTTACCTAATGATTTGTTACAAGTCTATTGCAATGTCAGTTAAAACAGGTAGACATTTTTGCGTAACACCCGGCAATTTCCAACTCAAATATAAACAACCTCAAGAACATTACCACCTGAGACGCGCCCGTACCCTGACACTCGAGAGGATGCACAGCGGCTGCCAAGTTTCATTAAAATCATATTAACCGCCTCGCAGCGGAACCAGAGGATCGTGCAAGCAACAAAGATAAATTTTAAAGGCGCGGATGATTTTCTTACACAAGTTATGAGAATAAAATATTAGAGGTAAACGAGAACTTGTAAAGATACGTGTGTGTCGAGAGTCGAGACCGGTTTCTCGAACCTGTCTACGGTCGTATGAATTAATTATTTGGGTTTAAATTTTAAATGGCAATGTCGAATGTCAAGGCTGTGTAATGACAGTGAAATAACTGTGTCGTTCAAATTCGCATTTATTTACAATTAGGTACAAAATTAATATTTATAACATAGGATTTAATACCAGTTGGAGATATGTCATCTTTAATAATTTATCATTATTCCGTCCAGTATGAATAATGTTTTTTTTTCCGTTACTGTAATTGTATATGTTGATCATAAACAGATCAAGAGATGAAAAGTTAAATAAATCATTATAATATACATATGTATGTATATAAAAGCTATGAAAACTAATAATCTAACAGCTGCTATATGAATTTGTGATAAATGAATGTTTCTACTGTCAACACAAACCGTCATATGAAATCCATAGCTTAAGCTAATAGGCCGATACAAATATAACTCGCACAAGTTAACTAGGCACCTCACTTTGATGACGTAATAGCAAGGCACTGACGCATCGATAGTGCGAGCGGTGAGCGTTGATTGACGGAGTTAGATGGCGGGAGGGGGAAGCGCATTCTCTCGCAAGTGCCAAGTTGATTTCTGCGCGTTGTAATCCCTTCGAATAACCCCAACACGGCTCTTTCACAAAACTTGTCCACTTGATTAATTGTTTGTTGGTGGATTCGTGAAATTTATATATTATACAGTTTACTGAACTAATGTTCTTGAACGTGAACTATTTACTCGGTCCATATTGTTTCCAATCTACCTTTGAACGTGACTTGAGGGCGTTATGGCTTTATAAAGCAGCAACAAATAATATATTGTGTAGCAATGTCACGAGATTAGAGCTATATGATGCTACAATACATGCTTCTCAATTTATGCAATGAGTTTGTTTCATATAATGTGAGCGGGTTTGTTTTGCAAAGAATAAAGATTGTAGACTGGTTTTTGAGTAGCAAACAAGTCTCTCAACCCACACGTGGCCACCAATGGCCTTAACTCTTCTCATTCTGAAAGGACACCCGTTTCCAACAGTGAAACAATAAAAGTGTACATGATGATGCTATGATGATAAAAAAAATCAATTTTTATTATTACATAACGATGTAATAAACCTGTATATAAATATAATGAAGTTACGAAACATGTTACGAACAACCTTATGTTCCTCTAAGGCGAGTAGTTTTAGAAAATAACAAATTTGTTACGTAGCCATAAAATTTGGCTAGGAGGTCTGGCTGTTAGGAGTATAAAAGGAAATAAATAAACATTTGGAAGGCAAGAGTTCTGGGTATCAGCCAAGCAGGCCCGCTAAACGAGCTATCGAGATAAGATAGCGACCAATTCTTACAACTGCCACTGATATCAAATTAACTTGGGTATTATATTGTGAAAATATTTATCTCTGTATGAAACGAACAGATGTATTAAAAAGATAACTTTAATTAACATTCGTTCAAAAGTGAGTAAGAACATGTTGACATAGTACACCAAGATAAAGAAAAACAATTGTGATTTTAATCGACTGGGAACACCTACACATTTATCTTAAATAATTGCTTTAATAATCAGAACATTTCTTTTGAAAAATCTAATAGCACATAAAAGCCAATATCGTTCAAATAGATTCCGCTGTATATTTGAAGACTGAATGAATAAAGAATTCTAATTTCAAAATCTATACAAAAGGTAAAGATTTGTTATATAATATATCCCGTTAACTTGTAACCCTAGTCTGGGCGCGCGCCAACTAGTCGATCCCTACTAAAAGCACTATCGTAATAAGAAGATATTTTTCTTCTATATATTATATACCTTATTTTAAATTACCATTTGTTTCTATATTACAATATATGATAGTTATCTAAATCCGTTATTATTATTTAATGCCATTACAAACATTTTTTTAACATTTGGTTTAATGCTTGTATTTTTAATATATATATATTTACTTTAATTCTAACACTTAAGGGAATAATTTTAATGATAAAATTGCTAAAATAGCCACGTTAACATGCTCTTTAATCAAAAAGACGTCATAGACATTATATATTTATTAATGAATAAAACATTAATTAGGGCGGTTGCCCGTAGCGAATTTGTGCAGCGACACAGTCATGCGACAAACGCGACACAACGCCGCAATCTTCTGCCATTTTAAAGCACGGACGTCGCGCCGTACCCAGCGCCATTATTTTGTACCCGATGTCGCCCGAAATAATCGCGCATTTAAAGCGATGCAGTAGCAATACTGAATTGCGTCTGTCGCGCGTTGCAAATGCGACTAAAGAAAGTAACGATGTCGTAGCGCGTTCACAAAACGCGCTATTGTATCACTGCTAAAAGTCGTCAGGGGCGACCTCTCTTAGCCTTACTTTATATTTTATTGTCATATACGTGTTTGAAAAGATAATGAATGTAGAAGAAGCAAAACAGCATTATAATAAAATAGATATTTGGCACTCGAGTTCTCTCGGCCTACCCCAAAAAGGTTCTGAGTGATATTAAAATAATAATAAACTATTATTATTACTGTTAAACGTAGCTGACTGCACTTATTGCAACACACAAACGTATAATGAAAAGCTAGCTAACCATTTAAAGCAATAACTGTTATGCGGACGATATCAACAATAATAAGGCTATCAGCACGGGGACTGCGTTTTTACGAGCGTAACAGCTCGATAGCGCACTGAAATAAATGCAACGAACGTTCAAAGTTCACAGCGACGGGCACGCGACATATTGAAACGTCACATGAGAGAGTGCTACAAATATTGCACCTTATTTTTAAAGTAGTAGGTGTGGTATAATTATAAGGGAGAGGTAAATATAACGTTGTGGACTGGCAACACAGTGTTATCGACGTAGCGACAACTGGGTCGACTAGACCACTCGACCTGCGGCCGACATCGCCCGCGCGGCGCTCGAACCCGACGAATCTATGCAAAAGACGCCAGCAATGAGTCTGTGAGACATTTTTTCACCAAGTGTCAAACAGAATAGGCAACTTGGTAAAGATAGGACACATATCTTGGTATGACATGGTCTTTGCTTACCTATATTAAACTACAAAAAATTGCTTACGAAGATTCTAAAAATACTTTCGTTAACTCGAAACACAAACAAAGTATTTTGAAAACTACGATAATAAAGACAGTCATTAGGATTTTTTTTGCCGTATCAAGCAGATATTTGTGTAAATCGTCGTACTAGGAGACTTAGAGAACTTTCAACTACATTATTTTACTTAACACAATCGTCATAGTTGTAGCAAGTACAAGTCTTTATTATTCAAAGTTCTTAGTTCGCCTCGAAACTTTCTTCATAGATATCAATGTTCGTGACAGTGCCTACACGTAATTTAAAGATTTACAGCGGAATTACTAGTTTCCATTTGTGACTGGCCTGTAATAATGACGAAAGCACACCAATTATTTTATATTGGTAGACAAAGGTAGTAGTCATGAATGTGCCATTAAATTCGATCAGTTTATGCTAGTCTATCTTTGACTACCAAAAGCAATTTCCCTTAGCTACAAACACCTATGTGAACATTATTATCAATAACAATTTTATTAATTTGATTTATTTACTGTATAATCATTGTAAATTAATTTTAATTAGACACAGCAAACGATTGACAAAATCTATTACATTTTGTAATAAAAAAATATCATACACATACAAGAACAAGTTCAGGAATCCTATTCAAATAGTCAATGTGTTATTTACTACGCTGTAAGACACAAGAAGCGCACAGACAGTCTACCGTGCGATTATATATTTAGGAATATCCGCATTCAAGCCGAAAAAGATTCTGGCTTCGGTGGCAGTAAACCAATACGATTTCATACATATTTACATAATATATAAACCTGAGATAGAATAATGTAAAAGTGACTCTAAAAAAAGGTTTCTACAAAATTTTTAAATGTGTAAATATGTATGTATATTTACAAATGAAAATTAACTGTCTCATTCAGAAACAGTGTTAGCGTCGCTTCATCTGCGCTGTTTATGACACCATCGCATCACTATGTTTCACTCTTACAGAGTAGAAAACTTAAAAAATATTGAACTTAATAATAGATATTGCTACGAATAATATACTATAAATAATAATACTAAAATATACGCATAATGTCTAAATAAATATTTTAGAATTGAGGCCTATTTTGCTATTTAGCTAAACAAAAGCTTTAATAGTCGCCAATGTATTGAACGCGAAAACTAATTGGCGAAACATACAAAACACGCAACGTTTGTGTGAATAGTGACAATAAATACAACTGGAATTAATCAACCGTGCGTACGATTGAAACTGTGTATATTTCATTCGCGCAGAGCCGACTGGTTTGTTTAATATTAAATTTGTCGTGCTTTATCCAGGCCGTACGGCGTCACCGGCGACGCCACGTTCCGCAATAACTGTCGCCTGTGCACCAACCATGTACTCGTATTAATAAATTATTTAACTGATCACTCCACTTGAAAGGCAGAATATTTGATAATGTATGTATTTAAACATTTTTTTACATTTTATTTCATACTTTGGTTACTTGAAGTACGATTAACCAACATATCTATAAAGATAGATTAGTTAGATAGATACATTATTTAGCATCTACCATGTAAAGGACTTAGTTTGAGTTGATAGTAATAAATTGTTATGAATTAAATCACTATCGCCATATAAAAAATGATATCTTTCGCGTCTGTCTATTTATTCGTGTGTTCTAATCGAAGCTACTAAACAAGATTATCGTGCAGTGTACACATGTGATTAGATTGAATTCTTAGCAAGATATATGTATGTACATAGTACTGATACAAATTTTGGGTAGAATATATCTTATATGTAACGATAAATCTAGATAAAGTCAGTAAAAAGCCAGCAATTTGAGAACGGTCTTGGTGTGCTAGACTTAAACCTTTTAAGCCACGAGCACATGATATAATATATGGCTGGATTACACCTTTTAAATACTGGCAATTCTCAGAATAAATTGGATAAAGCTTGTCTATGCTTAATAATAAATCCTCAAGTACAAAAGTCTTTTAAAAAGAAGGCAGGACGTCTAACTTTTTATTTACACCTAACCATTAAGTAATAACGAATAATAAATAAAATTAAATTAACAGAATAGATCTAAAACCTTTTAACTGAAATAGAATTTAATTTTAAATATACCGCATCGTACACGAGCGCTTGTTTTGTAATTAATGAAATTTCTAATTGAGTATTATATATATGTATATTCATATTATTCCTGGCTACGTTACTTAGTGATGAAAATATATTTAATGTAATTTCAACGTGGTAATGATAAAGTCTGTATAAATTATATTAGTATATAATTATGTTTTCAATATCTAATATTATAAAAAGAACAATGTAGAGTATTTTAGTATTATTATTGTAAATACACTCAGAGAAAGATTTATAGAACAAATGGATAGACTTTGTTCCAATTAGAGTCCCCCGTCGTTCTGATGACTAATTAAAAGCCAGTTAATTGAGAAATTCAATAAGGAATTTATTTGTAAATGTATTTGTGCGATTTAGGTTCAATTAATTATATTTTCTATAATATTGTGATCATAAACAGAAATTGATCTATAATATTGTGATCATAAACAGAAATTGATCTCTATTATTGTGATCATAAACAGAAATTGACTTAAATGATTACGTTCCTACATCGAAACACAAAAATATTTCACTAAGGATTACTTGACATATTATTTATTGGTCGACCCGCGTGTCATATATGTACATATATATATTTTCACACCGTTCTTAAGGTCTC
>DWEE01000230.1:0-19625 GCA_018245755.1 Parelbella macleannani | reverse complement strand
CATCATCCCATCGGTGGGCGTCCTACACTACGTTTGCCGGGCCGCGGTGTTCAGTCTAGAAATCGCCTACTCCACCGGTTGTCGGTTCTTCGGCGCTTCCTTTTTATAAATGATAAACGATATTGCGAAGTGTTGTACTCCGTACGAATAGTAAAATCCTAGTAATAATTGATTTCCATTTGTTCGTTCTCCTCAACCGATCTGTATTCTGATCGTATTGTCGATATATAGCCGGTTAGCCGATTGACCCCTATTCAACACAATAGATATTCCAGAAAGATCGAGGACATTCTAGAAAATTTAAATACGTTTTATCAAAGAAAAAATATTCTTGCGTAGACTGATCAAGGTTTATAACAGCTTGCAGGCTATATAAGCAAGGTTTATGATATGCTTTTAATTTCTAGGTTCATAATAATATTCATATTTATGAATTTTCTATTTGCCAATACATACTCTTTAACTACTATAGGCACGGCAACATGACCTGGCCGACTACAGTCAGCAGCACAGACGGTAGGAGAAACCGTGCTCTGCGTTCCACAAACCGCATTTCCAGCGTTGGGAGTGTGGGCAAATTCCCTTAAGAAAAGCATGTCAGAGAAGAATGTCCAGCAGTGGATTTGGATAAGCAGATAAACAACTTCGGATCAGACGGCCGTCTGTGACACGAGCGAAGAAATACCAATTGTAATTTGTGCCATAGCAAATTAATATAATTAAATTCCTTTCTTTCATACTATGTGTTCTAAGCATATTATTAATAAAATCAAATGTAATAATGTCACTCCAATTCTCAGCTCAGAACTTTCAATGACTATCATTTTCAATATCATTACAAAACTCATTATCTTCGTAGGTTTTTCACAGAATTAAATCAAATCCATTACATTATTACCTGAACCCACGTGATGTAAGTTTTCGTGGGGCCGGTACTCATTACATCCGCTGAAAGCCGACGTGATAGATGGCCCGTTCATCGAGAATAATGGCCCATTGAAGCGGCTTTTCAAATTATTTACCGCACTCATTACTGTATTGTGTATCTAAGCGAAGGAACATATCCGTAGCTGCTGTTGTATGATGAATAAATAATTAACTAAACCCGAAATGGACGGGCGGAAAACACACCGTGTTTGAAGAAAGAAGGTTTGACTGAAAGCGTAGTTAGAAAGGTAGAAAGAAAGTAATAGACGAAACGTTCAGCCTCATTCTATTAATGTAGATACCTACACTTCTATAATTGACTTTAGGAGAAAATTATGTTATAAGGAAACGTAATTTCAAATTGAAGTGTATAAACGCAACATCACGCTTTTAATCCCCAAAGGGATAGGCAGAGAAGTGTAATACACTCTCATATTTCACCAGTGACGTTTAAGACCCATGGAATGGGTTGTGAGCCTATTGCCATACACCGGGCACAGATTTATCGAGTCACTACTAGAAATTCTAAATTAGAAATATCCAATACTACAGTATATACATTTTGCTTAATCTTTACCTTCATTCACCCAAAAGTAACTAAGTAAGTAAGTTGCTTACAAAATTGGTGAGCTATGAAACAAATCGATTCCCAGTAACTCCTGCACGTTTTGACTGTATGGCACATTAATACTTGAAAATGATTATATGATTATTTCCATATAAATGCACATATTTAAATGATAATCCTATATTATTTTCATTGGTTCTTCTCACATTTACACTGACAAGCTACATAAAATATAAACTCATCAAAAAACACAATTAATATATTATAATTAAACATATACATATCTATTAATAAGCTTGTAATCGCCCTTTAATAATATTTGTTATTAGCTGAGTAGAATTTAATATTGGATGCGCGGAGCTGATATCAACACGACGTCACTTTGGGGGTGTAGTCCGGTATTCGCTCATTACGTCAGCTGACAACTTCCCGTGATAGATGGGCTGTTCATCGAGAATAATGGCCTATTCGCCACGTTACGGGAATTCGTATAAAATATATATATGTATATAACATATTAGACTTGCAACCCACATGGCTTGCGAAACTAACGTACGACTAGCCACATGTAATATTTCACTGTTACATGGTTCGTGAGTGTTTATACAGATTGTTATATGTATATAACGTTGTAATGTGTGTAAGGCACCTTACAATATAAGTTAATGTAAATTGGGTATTGGTTAGTTGTAATAAAGACGTCAAACTATCGACACGCCTTTCAGAACTACATCGAGCCTGCTAACACATTACAGGCGACCCAGCCTCTTTCCGTCCACTGCTGGACATAGGCCTCTCCAATAGCACGCCACTGAGCTCGATCTTCAGCTCCTCGGTGTATATTTCCTGAAAATATTCTCGCTCTATACCTTTTAATATGCAACATATGGTGTATATAAAGTACTAAGTCTTGTTAGTAAGCAATATACGGGGGATGAGTCCGAAAAAGTACATTCACTGGAACAGAGTAGCAACTAAGTTTATTGGTTTGACCCGTTACAAAGGTTTTATCTATAGTAAGTATGATATTTTGCAGGGTTTTATGAAAATGAGACCAGGTGTGAAGCAATTAATCATGATTTATTATTGCAGAGGAAACTGACACTTGACAATGTCAAGAGCTATCTTACGGCCGATGGAAAGTATTTAGGATGGCGGCAATAATGACGTTTCATTACAAATAACAAAACAAATAATTTAAAGCAGAATTGTCACCATGTATTTTTTTATATATTTTTATTAAATTGCAAAACGTCAGCTTATTCATAAAATTTTAACGAATTCTTAATTATATTAAAATTATGAAGTAATTAATATTGCAATCACACTGCAATACATAAACATAAAATTGTATTAACTAAAAATCACTGTATATCAATAAATTATTATTATTAAATATACTAAAATTTATTTTAAAATATGTTGCTTCATACATACATTCAATGTAACATAGTTGTACTTATTTTTGCCGCAAAGCAGCAGTACCTATATACAATAAAATATTCCCACATAACAAGTATGAATAAAACATCCCTTAGAGTTTCTACTGAAGAATAGAAGGCATCACATCTGTGATCAATCTCACGAGGAATATATTTTAATGCTTAAATGGTAATATTTAAAGCAGGTTTCTACTATCTGCATTGACTTTATTCATTATCATCAGATCCATCTGTTACATGTATGACATGTAAATAGTTTCATTTGAGTTATGGTAATTTTCCTAGTTGAATACGTAACATCACGTCTATAATCCCCGTAGGGGTAGGCAGAGGGCGCCGGGTACAGATCTAGACTCCGAGTCTTTTCCAATTCCGAATCCAAACCGAATTCCAATAGTACCCGAACCGGGATTTGAACCCAGGACCGCTCAATTGGGCAGTGGCGCTTGCAACCACTCGACCAACGAGGCAATCACTAATTCACTGATTTAGTTTCTTGAATTTAATAATGTATTCATTGAATATCATAATTACAAAAAGTAATTAATGTACTAATTAATTTATACAATTGATAAACAATATCCTGATTTTAAACAAAAGTTATCCAATCAATGGGATCAGATAAATTGACAATTTGCTTAGTGTTTATTAAAGTTACTCTAAGTGAAATAATGAATAAATGAAATATATAATAGATTTCCAAAACAAATGAAGTCGTTCAATATACAAATTCCAAAAGTACACTTACATTTTGCACATTTTTAATGTGGTTAAATGTCACGCCCATCAACTAATGTCTCTTTGAATAAGACGGTACTACTGACAATTTGCTGAACTCTTAACTATTATAGTTATCAACAAATAGTTAGTGGGTTTCCATTAAACTCGTTGAAAGCGCGCAACGATAGATGGTATGCTTATCGAAAATAATGGCTCGCTCGATCAGCTTAGGATTTTATTGACCTCATTCGTTACTTCTACATGTACGTTGAAATAGTCCGGTAGAGCAAAATAGACCGATAAAGCAAAATAGACTGATAAAGCAAAATATACCAATTGATTCCCTTAAAGCACTTTAGTCATTACGAAATAACAATACGAAAAATCTAATGTGTCGCTAAGTTGGTAACAATAGGTTCGTCTGTAAACGAAATCTCGCATGACAGCTTGTTAAGCCGAATACAATAATATTGTCCTAAAATGTATTTCGGGTGTCAAAGAATAATAGGCTTAGAGGAGATAAAAAGAAATGACGATGTTGAGTTTGTTTGTATTCTTAGGAGCTTCTCTGCTCTAGTAAATATTATTTACATATATACATATGTATGTGTATTAAAAGCCGTTCATTATATGATTCCTCCGAACATTGAGAGGGAAACGAAAATTTATAGAATACTGAGCAATATATACATATATAGAGCAGTGATAGCCTAGTGATTAAGAATTCAGCCTCTCACTCCGGGGTGCCGGGTTGAAATGCATGGCGCGCACCTCCTTATAAAAAGAACATTTTAAGTTTAAATATCACTTGCTAACGGTGAAGGAAAACATCGTAAGGAAACCTGCATACCTTAGAATTTATAAAAAAAAATCTAAGGTATGTGAAGTCTGCCAACCCGCACTTGGTCAACCTGGCAGACTATGGCCTCAACCCTCTCAATATGAGAGGAGACCCATACTCCAACAGTGGAATGACAAATGGCTCGATAATTATTGTTATTTATTATGTTGCATTTACTGGTGCCTGGTAAAGAAGGGTTGAGTAGCGGAGAATGTCACTAGGTATTAAGTTTACCTTTTGTATTTGCCTGTTATGCTTTCGTGTTGCCTGTTATGGTATACAACAAAGAATTAATTAAATAAGAGCTTTCATTTACTAGTCATGTGTTTTGGATTACACATCGATATGTAAATAATTAGTACTTCTAATACAATATATGTATTTTCAAATACGAATATTTAACATATTTCAGGATACTACTTATATGTATTAAAAATTACGTGCTACTGAAGTGTTTAATAAAAGAAGGGGGTAGGAGAGAAAAATATATAGAAATAACATTACACGTAGTAACTGAAACTGAAACGTGGGAATGCGAAAGAATAAATTCGGTTGACGTAGCTTAAACGGCCGCAGCGCTTAGCCTGTCATTACTGCGAGTGAAATAATTACGAGATTCGAAATTACGACGGCTTTCAAATTAATATCCATATTTTTTCGCTCGGCTTGTAATTTCTGGAATGTTCCAAGGAACGGCAGTCCGCCGTGTAATTAGCTGCGTCGAGGGAGGTTTGCGTTCCATTTGAATGATTTGACTTACGCTTCCATTTGTTTTCCAATTTGAAAAGGTCACAGCGCATATAATTGTCAAGCATCGTTTAGGGACCAGCTGGTCCAATTCAAATCGATGACCATTACATTGATTGATACGGGGTCGAATCCAGCAATGAACGTACGTGTTTTGTATACCAACGACATTTTTTAAATGGATATTCTCATTCATACACACGGATAAAAGAATTCGCAAAATATTCATAATAATGTTTTCCCACCTGGGCCATCGCTGGCGATATGGGAATATCGTTGTTATTTGAATCGTAAAAGAGACAAACTACAAAATAATATTTCTATGTTTCACAAATAATGAATAAAATACATACGCTAATATATATTTTTGTCTCCAGTTACCGTCAAATCATTATAATTTACGCAATACATTATTGTTGAGTCTACAAAGGACCATATTCAGGCATGTTTATAAACAAATTTTGAGGACTTATTTCGTAGATATATTTGGATGTTTGTTATATTTCATCAAAATCCACGTTGGTTACCTTTTTGTATATATACATGCGGTCTGAAGTACAACCATATTGAGTTTGAGTAAATTTTAGCGATGCGAAATCAAATTTAAGCTACGCAAAAAAATACTAATAATATGACTAACGGCCTCGTTGGTCTAGTGGTTGTACACGCGACTGCTAGAGAAATCCTGGGTTCGATTCCCTTGTGCCCGATGTAACGCACTTAACTTGTGCTCGCTGTATGGCAATATCCTCACCCCTTATACCACGATGTGACGTAAACGTAATTGGTAAAACATGGGAGTGGACTACAATCTGCCTAACCTTTCGGAGATTACAGGCGCAGCGTTATATATATACTGAAGGCAGTTTGTGACTCAATCAATCGTAGTCCAATTAATATTTCTATCAGATCCATACGCCTTACCGTCCTTGAGCTTTGTTCAATCAAAGTGTCTTTAAATTAAGACATTGGCGATATCATTTTTCGATCACAGGCAACGTTTTAACTTAAGTTTTGCCACTTAATAACTTATAGAGGGCATACTATTTATATCAATGACATGATGGATAGCGGTTCGTAGTAAATTTCAAGAGCCGGTAACCCTAGCCTAGTATCTTTACGAAAGCCTTGGTGGCATCATCAGGATGGTGTTCAAGATTTACTTGGTTAGCGCTATAGTAATAGATGTAGTGAAATATTATTTTCATATTAAATCAAGGGTAACGTTAAGAATATGTCTGTAATCGACTGCCGATTAAGAGGTCCTGGGTTCAAATCCCGGGTCGGGTACTATTCGATTTTTCTAATTTAGAATTTGTAGTAGTGCCTCTGCCTACCCCTTCGGAAATTACAAGCGTGAAGATAATCCGTTGCAGATGTAAGAAGTATGCAATAATAACAAAACCTTCTAAAACAACTGTTTATACTTAGAAATAGAAGCCTCAATAGCTCCATTGCTGTGGAACAATCAGTTGAAAAGTAGTACCATCTAAATACTGACTGCACATCTTTATTGTCATACAAAACGTTATGAATACACGCATAAGACCGTCCATAACAGCACTATTCGCGTTCATTGCACAGTCCATAACATTCGTGATGAAAGCATAAAAGGAAATGGCAGAATGTGTTGGCGTACTGAAGTCCTGGTTAATGGACTGAGTAAAGCTACATTAGACAAAGTATGTAGTGTGTTCTACTATTTATTTGCTAAAGATATTTTATTTGCGTTGCATAAAAGTCATCTATATAAAATGTTTGTCTTAGCTTGCGCTCGTGAAAAGCGACGGGGTTCAAACGTGACGTAATATCACGCTTGTAAGCCCCAAAGGGGTAAGCAGTGGATTGTATTATTTGTATATACCCACGTTTCACCAGATATAGTGTATTCGAAACCATTAAAATAGAAAGTAACGTCCACACTGTAAAACATAGAAGTTGGTAAATTAATGGCGATTGTTAAAACATCTTGAATTAGAATAGGAACAAAGCAATGTTTATAGAACATTGGACAAAAAATACAATCACGTCTGTAATCCCCAAAGGGGTAGGCAAAGGATTGTATGTAATACACTCCCACGTTTCACCAGTTACGTTTTACGTCCCATGGAATAGGTGGTTAGTGTATTGCCATACATCGGTCACAGATCCAGACTCCGAGTCACACCTAGAAATTCTAAAGTAGAAAACTCCAATAGTAAACGACCCGGGATTTGAACCCAGGACCTCCAGATAGGCAATCGCGCTTGCAATCATTCGACCTACACTCCTCAGCCTACCCTTAGTATCTATAAATAAAATTCTACGATGTTTATAAAAACACATTTATTTTTAGCCGTTATACATAATTCCAAACATGCCAGAGCAGGGCGCTAACCCTTTTCATTGTGAGAGGACACCCGTGTCCAACATTAGAATAACGTTGAGTGGAAAGTACACGGAATTACTGATGATGAAGATGAATACACTATATTAATAAAATAATAAACATAGTAACAATACGTAACATCACGCCTGTTATTCCCGAAGAGGTGGGCAGAGAAGTGTAGTACACTCCCCCGTTTCACCAGTTACGTTTACGTCCCATGAAATAGGTGGTGAGCTTATTGCCATACACCGGACACAGATCTACTACTACTAGAAATTCTAAATTACAAAATTCAATAGTACCCGGCCCGGGATTTGAATCCAGGACCAGGATCAATCGACCAACGAGGCAGTCATGGTAACAATAACTAAATTAATAAATAATATCACGCCTTTATTCTCGAACATGTAGACAGAGGAGTGCTTATACACACCCATGATTCACCGGTGACGTTACACGTCTCAGCGTGGAATATTGCCTATTGCCATATAACAGGCGCAACTTCGCCTTAATAATAGATACATATTTTTTATTGTCACAGGACACTTTTTCGTAAATGGTTAATATGCGATTAAATAATTTCCACACTAATTTCACGATTAGTTTACAAAAACGATCACGACACCAATTTCCACGACGACCTTAAACGACCTTTACGGGTATTTACGACATTTTGCGGGTGTTTATGAATTCTTTTTTAAATTCGAAAATCGAAAAATTTTCTTCTTTTTTGTATTTACGTGATCGCTTTTCTTTCTCTCGACCCGCTAAAGCGACGCGCAGCTCGCATATCAAAATCCCTCTTTACAATCCCTCCTCATAAAACTTCTCTCCATTCACACTCCCTCTCTGTTTGTGCGGTTAAACTAGCGAACACACTATCAGTGAACATTTATCATTCAAAATATCAGTAATAAAAAGTAGAATATTATTCAGGATTTTTCAATATCATTAATCCTTTTTATCATAAATTTTTATATGTATCTATTTTACTACGTAACATGTTCACATAAATTTTTACATGTATGTACTTTCAATACAATGCAATACAAAAATACATTATTGTACACCATATATAAATAACACAATATGTAATAGAAGATAACATGGTAGTAACAATCGGCGAGTTTACCGCTAATAGAGCGATATCTTCCACACAACCTAATGGTTAGAATCTTATTATAAATAAAAACAATTAATATTACAAATGGGCGAATATATTTATTTATTATACGAGTAGAACTGATAGCCTAGTAGGTCATAGTTCCCAGGACGTGAATTCAAATCCTGGCTTTATCTGTCTTTATAAAGGTATGTGCGTTTGAAGCGTAAATATCATTTGGCTTAACAGTGAAGGAAAGCATCATAAGGGAATCTACTGGCCTTACATTACCTATAACGATCTCTAAGGTGTGTTAAGTGAGTACTTTGCCAGCGAGGCAGATCAGAGTCTTAACGCTTCATTTTTACAGAGGAAATCGGTGTCCAATAAGGTGGAGCTATAAAAGTAATGATGACTATCTAAGGAACGTCAGGTATAATGAGATCCCTCATCAATATAACTATGATGAATCAGGACGAATCATCGTAAATTAATCAATATCTAAGTTGCAAATTCTTGATACAATTGTCCTTTATTTAGAACCACAAGCATATTTTAAGAACCCTATAGTATTTGAAAATAATCAAAAATATGAGCACTTTTTGGGGTTCTGGAGTAAGAACGTAAAAAACGTTCTTACTTTTTGGGGTGCTGGAGTAAAAAAATAAAAAAAAACTCAATTAACTGTTTTATATATTACACACACACAAACACACACACACACACACACATAAATGCACGTAATATACGTTTAATAAAAGTGGAGACTTTTATTGGCGAAATAAATCTAAGCAAATTAATAAGGTTCGCCAGCAGTCGGATAATGAAATAGCCCGGGTGTTATTTCGTATCCACAATTTAACACACAAGTTAGAGGGAGCCGTAATGGCGTCGTAAAATCGTGAGAAACGTATAGAGCAATCAGAGGTGAGATTAGAAGCGGAAGGAAAAACATGGGCCGCGCCACCCTCAAGCATTTCAGAGTTTTCCGACCGATGACGATAAAAAAGGTCAACAATTTATAAAAAGAAAGGAACCGGTTGACTGGCCCTAAATTCTTTTTCCCTTCCATTAAATTTGTTATGACGTCGTCATTGAAGGATTTAAGCCCTGGCGAAATGCAGATAAAAATAATGCTACTTTGAATCGGTTTACGAGCGGCTTAAATTTTTTTGGGCGCTGAGCTGTCCCAGCAAAGCTGAGGTTACGTAAACACCTCAAATATTAATTTCAACTCAAACCCCGCTCACGTTAACGGGACAGCGAAATTAAGCGGAAAAAATACAAAACCAACAATGGATTCCTTCTATTCAGCTCACTTAGATCGTAAAGAAAAGAAAGATCGTATATCGCCATAAAACTGTAAATCATGATATCAAAGGGATGGGTCTTAAGATTTTTAGAGGCATTTTTAAACAACGGAATAAACAGTAATTAAGAAAATTGGGAATTTTAGTTGCAACCGCAGTTTGCTTTTACCAATCAACCAAAAAATACATATGATATACAGTTAAAGTGACGAAAAGAACAGGGAAGGCCATATTTTGTGTATTTTATATGTGGAAATCCATACCCGCTATGTCCTCTACTTTTTATGTATCTATCGTGGACAGAAATGAATGGCTATAACCGGCTAAACTCCCACGGTATGTTCTATTGGAGTGTCTACTATTCCTTAGGGCTGGGAGTTCGTAATACCATGCCTAACAATCCTTGTTACCTATTAACGACTATGACTAAGTCAAATTTACCTAATTTTATGTTGTAACAAGAGGAGTCCAGAAAATCCGTATAAGTCTAACAACTAAAGACTTGACAATACTTATGAATGCATTTCATTGCCAAAACAATATGAACAGAGGCAGTTTAACCGACTTCCCTTGTTCAATAGGGCTTTGAAATTCATAGTCAGAGTTCAGAACTCTATTTTGTTCAAATCTAAGAAATTTACCAACTACGTCACTAATAAGCCATTTGGCTTGTCAGTGACGTTGACTGAGTTGAACAAAATATTATTGCGATGACGAGTTGCGTTACTTGTTTTTGGCTTATCTGAGTGGCAGCTGTGATCCGAGGGTCTTTGCGGATTGGACCAGATGGGGAACCTATACTTCGTTCGCCATTATTGAGCCTGGCAGGTGACTAGAATTTCAGTTTTTGGGACTCACGCTTAACCTGGTGTCCATATCATATTTTACCTTTAGTTTCTCATGGGATCGACTACGGCAATTGTCGGAATTCCTTGCTGACCACAACTTACGACACTCTTTAGTTTCAAAGTCGTTTTGCGCTAAGTCTGATGTGCTACTTCCGTCCACGTACTTTAGGCAAGTTGCATAACTCCTGTTATGATCACGGAAGATGGTCCTCCGTCTCCCGTGACCATTTAGTTTGTATCTGTAGCGGTGGTATTGGCCAGGTCTGCTTTTATAAAGCGTTTTGACTAGCATTCAGGTTTCACAGACAGGCTGAAGACGACCACGTAATGCCTCCATGAATGGCTGTAAGCCTGTGGCCAGGAAACCTTGTTCAATTAAATCGCTAAGGATTAGCTCTAAACTGAACAATGAATCGTATTCCGACCCAGACGTCTATTTATACGCGGCTTGAGGACGTGGCCACAATTCAATACAATAGATATTCCAGAAAGTTCCGGGGCAGTCGAGAGAATTCGTGCGTGTTTGTTATTAAAGTGAACCTTATGTAACTTACGCTGAGTTCAAAATAGCTTGCAACATAGTTTTTGATCCTGGTCGCCTGTATAATAGTTACATAAGTCGTTTTGATAGCCCGGCATAAATTATATCTATTGCAACCCTGTCATGTAAACAATAGGCCTACACATGTATATACATGCTTCAAGCACCTTGTAAAGGGCATTCTACTGCCATAATATTATGTCAAATCACAAGATCGTCCGTTGGCAATACGCATTTTCTAGAATGTTCGACATCAAAATATTATGTACAAAAGTTTGAATTCTATAAGTTTTAATTATCGAAATGAAATATAATTCTACTATTATTAAAACCGTCGGTTTGAACTTGACAAGTTTGTGTTACAATGTCAATTAGAGGTTGGGGCAAATGATTACGTGACTGAATTGAGGGTAGGAAAATACTCCGATCTTCTGTGTATTTATGGTTTGTGTGCCTTCGTAAATCTATCCACGTGTTCATTTATTATTAGAAGTGTGATTTTAAATGATTAAAATCTGTATTGTTCTTTTATGATATACGTGTGTGTATACTTCGTTTAATGATTCGAGAATTATAAAAATAAATACAATACATCATAAAAGTAGTCCCTCATGTTTTATGATTTATCGCCTACAATATCCAAAGAGATCTTAAGGGTTACGGCATCTAGATCCTAAGAGAAAGCTTTATCTGCTTTTAGTCATTTCTGACACGCATTGATTAAAGTCATAATTTACAATTCTTCTCTTTCAATAAATGAATGTTTCGCTTTCATGTGTACAAAAACCCGAATGATCTCTCACTGTTTATTTTACTCATTTGGGAACTTATATGAAAAAAGTCAGATTTCAAACTAGCTATAAGCGCTTCATTAAATCGTAACAATGTGTAGATAGATTATCAGGCAGACTAATAACAATATCATAGTACAATCACATCATTTAGGGCGCTTTCAGACAAGCGTACTTTCGACGCGGTTTACACGCGTTTTAGCATGTCTGCCTACAGTATATTAGTCTGAAAGCGCCCTTAGTCTCAAACACCAATTCTAAACTCGTGTTTAATGTAGAAAATATTTCTTTACAGTAATGAAAAGCAACATGCGGTATCAAACCACCTCGCCGCTGAGCCGGGTGGGGCCTACAGTGTCTCTCCGAGACGCTGAGCCCAACTTCGTAGGCCCCATCGAGAACGTCACTGTCGCCCTCGGAAGGGAAGCTGTGCTCACCTGTTCTGTGTCTGACATTGGAGATTACAAGGTATTTTATAACCATATTATTATTTTTTATTGTCGTGGTAATTATGCAACTGAAAAAGTAAGACGATGGAAGGTAGCGGTATGGTTAAGGTAGAATAATGGAGGCAAATTAGGTATGTTATTATAAATAAAATATTTTATGTTTTCTAAACCAGAACCAGAGATTTAGCAAGATCTCGATTTCATAACATAGAACACTGATATTACATAACTACACATGTCTCAAGTAATCTTAAATATATATTAGAATGTCAATGAAATGTATAACTTATTTTATTTTGCAAACTACATTTAATTTAAGAACTGTACATGTTTGAACTATTAGCAGAAATAAAAATATGCAGGCTCAAATATTGCGTTCAATAAAACTCACACACGCACAGATAATAGATAAATCTGCGACACATGTCAACAAACATGTCTAACTTGTGCTCTGTAAAAATGGATGGTATAATGAATACTTTAGAAATGCTAAACGGAAAAATAAAGGAACTAGAAAAAAAGAATATTTACTTAATGAACCAAAATAAGCACCTGGAAGTAAAGGTGGATGCTATGGAACAATACATCGCAGCTACAGAACAAACCAGACTAAATAATGTGGTTGAAATAGCAGGGATGCCCGAAATAAAAAACGAAACCCTTGAAAGCATCGCTAACAAGACAGCCATGAAACTAAATATTGAGACAAAGGACATTACTGATGTAAAAAGGTTGAGAGGAAGAAATGGAAAAGAAGGCGTAATACACATAAGCTTAAATCAAGAAGAACTAGTAGATCAATGGGTACGCGCCGCAAGAAGAGATATAATCGTTGTAGAGGATATCATCTCATGTGGTGACCCCATCCGTGCCAAGTCAAAAGTAATAATACGTCGTGCTCTCTCTGCTGCGAATAAATCGCTACTGTGGCAAGCCAAGCTCAAACTGAGGGACACCCACAAGTATATATGGTTCCAAAGTGGCAGAGTTCTAGTACGTAAGAACGATAAAGACAAACCCGTGATCATCCGGAACACAGGTGACATAGAAACAAAAGTGGCGGAAAGTAATAATAGTCGATAATAGAATGACCACAGGTGCCGCTTCGGAGATAATTGAAATCATTGATTCTCCAGACATAAATGATTTTAAAAATTATCTTCCAAAATATGCATTCGCTCTTAATATTGTTCACCTTAATATTAGATCCATAGTTAAAAACTTTAGTATGATATTACAGTTCATAAGCCAATCACAAATGAATATAGATGTACTTATTCTAACAGAAGTCGGTATTTCTATGTGTAGTGACATTACGAAACTCTTTTGTATAAACGGCTATGAAATGCACAGTGCGCTCCGTGAACAACGAAAAGGTGGTGGCATCTTTATGTATATAAAAAATTGTCACAACTTCCAACCCATTAATATAAAACTAAAACACTGCGAGTCATTAATTGGAATATTAAAAACCTCAGATTGCTACACGGCACACATATTCGCATTGTATAGACCTCCTAAAGAAAGCAAGCACTTGTTTATAACTGAACTAAAACAACTACTGTGCAATATCTCGTTCAAAAACACTGATTTGTATTTACTCGGAGACATAAATATTAACCTAAAATCTGAAGACAATATACGTGATTATTACTTAAGCTGCATGGCCGAGTGTGGTCTAATGAGCGCGATAACAGACTACACTAGAATAGAATTACGAAACAAAATAGTGACAAGAAGCTGTATTGATCATATCTTTGCGAGATCGCGTTCCTTTGACTTATACTCGGCAGCGCTCGGCACAGTTATGGCGGACCATCGTGTGTGCGTGCTGTCGTGCACAAGAATTGACAAAAACAATATACAGGTGGATGCAAATTTAAAGAAACTTATTGATGCTAACCAACTTAAATCTTTACTAGCTAAAGTCGAGTGGAATAAAGTCGACAATATGAAATGTCCGATTGAGATATACAACTTCGTTAAAAATTCATTTGTAAACTGTTATAATCAATCTTATTATACAATCAAAACCAGTGGAATTAGCAAAAGAAACAAGCAACCATGGATAACTAATAAAATAAATATACTTTGTCAAAAAAGAGACATCTTATACAATAAATGGAAGAAAGATCAAAATAATAAAATAATGAGGTTAGAATATAATAAACAAAGGAATAAAACACGAAAAATCATAGAAGCCTATCGAAATAAATATTATAACAATGAAATAAACAGCAATAGAAATAATCCAAAAAAATTGTGGAATATACTAAATTCATTAACGGGTAAAACGGGTAGATCAGTAGATGCAGCTATACTCAATGCATTCAATAAAAACAATTCAACAACAAAAACATTGACAAACAATTTTGCAAAAGAATTCGATAAAAACGTTAAAATAATTTTACCTAACTGTAATCATAAACTTTTAAACAAAGCAACATACACATTTCCTGAAAATAAATCAATGTTTTTCAAAGCAGCTGATCGTCATAATGTAACGAAAATAATCAAAAATTTGAATACAAATAAAGCACCTGGCGTAGACGGTATTCGTTCGATAGACATAAAATATTTATGTGACAAAATCATTTCAGCAATAGTAAAACTGATAAACACAAGTATACAGACAGGAAAGTATCCCTCTGAGTTAAAAATAGGCATAGTCAGGCCTATTTACAAAAAAGGATCCCATTCTGACTATGGGAATTATAGACCAATCACGATACTCCCAGTGATTGACAAAATAATTGAAAAATATATTTGTAATCAGATACAAAATTATTACACTTCTCACGATATTTTATCTCGCAATCAGTATGGTTTTCAAAAAAATAAATCAACATCATGTCTATTAACAAAATTTACGGATGAAATTAATAACTATCTCAACGAGAAACAACATGTAATACTTTTATTTATCGATTTTACAAAAGCCTTTGACACGCTTAAACATAATATACTAATACAAAAGCTTGAAGACACGGGCGTCCGTGGGCCCCTTCTTGAGTGGTGTAAAGAATATCTTAAAAATAGAAAGTACTTGGTAAAAATCGGAAATGAATTAAGCGACGAAATAACAATCAACACCGGTACAGCTCAAGGATCAATCCTCGGGCCTTTGCATTATCTGGCTTACGTCAACGACATGCAAAACGTAATCGAAAATAGCTCAGTGTATCAATATGCTGACGATACATGTCTTGTAATAGCCAACAAAGACATAACAAAAGCAGAAACAATGTTACAAAACGATTTTACCAACCTCAGTAAATGGTCACACGATGCAGGCCTTGTAATAAACTCCAACAAAACCAAACTCATACATGTCCGCTCATGTCGTCTAAAAAATATAAATAGACCAATAACAATACTTGCTCATAGCCATGAATGTATGCATAGGGTAAAGTCAACTGTAATTAAATGCGATTGTCCTGACTTAGAACAAGTCACTCACTACAGATACCTAGGTCTATTTGTTGACGAGAGATTTAATTGGAGTCAACATATTGCCTATATCGCTAAAAAATTAAGAGTAATGCTAGCTAAGTTTGCCATACTGAAATATAAAATACCTTTCCCTATCCTTATAAATCTGTACAATGCCCTAGCAGAGTCACTAATATCATATGGTGTCACAAGTTATGGTAAAACTTTCAAAACGTATCTGGATAAAATATATAATCTGCAGCTAAGAATACTAAAAGTAATAGTACCCACAAAAGTCAAAAATAAACTACATCGCGAAAATAATATTACAGGAATATTTAAATATTGTAAGATACTACCAATACATACAAAATTTAAAATGCTATTACTAATAGAACAATTTCAACATAAAGAAATTCAAATAAATGTGGATTATAAAATTACCCTGCGAAAAGTGACGCAGAAAAAATTGGAAATACCTAGGGTGCACAATTACTATGGTAAACGTACTAATAGATATCTAATACCTACTCTGATGAATGAAATACCTCGCAAAATATTGTCAGAAATCACAGAGAGAAACGTTAAATACAAATACAAAAAATTCTACCATGACCTTCTACAAAATTCGTAATTTCCCACGAATCCACGAATATCTTCCTTTCTAGTACTACAGGTTAGGAATCAATCGATGTGTACGTATAGGTATGTCGGTGTGTGTGTGAACGGGTATGTATGTGAATGACTGGATACAAGTGTTTGTGAATGTGTAGACAAAAACGAATAAAACAAATATGTACATGACAAGTATAAAATAAATTATAAAATTAATGCATCAACCTGTATATTGTATATACCACAACGCTTCGCCTATTCGGTGTGTAGTCGCCACAATTTAATTCCAACTACCCACATAAATGCCTGGTATTTTTACTAATTATGTACACACTTAAGTTGATATGATATGTTACATTATGCAGCACGAAAGAAACAGGATATTGGATGAGATATGTATATTATGATTTTTAATACGCTTTCATTATGATAACGTTTTTAAACTACATTCTGTGTTTATATTTTGTAGACTAAGTATGTACAAGATGCTATTGTGTATTATTGTATTATGTACGAGACTCAAGCATGCAGACAAACCGGAGCACGGTTTCAGCAATGCCTTCTAATAACATACTTGTAAAATTGTGTATTTAATAAATAAATAAAAAAAAAAAAAAAAAGATATAGCGGGCGGTAGCGACCACTGGTTTTCTAAATTATTTGCACTTGTCTCTAATTTATCTTGGACACGAAGCATTACTATGTTACTCATTACCTGTATCCGTAGGTCCATTCGAAGTTATCGATCATGGTCCAAACGGTATAAGCTGTTACATTTACACCATCTTCTTTTATAGCGAGTAGAACCTGCCGTAAAATGATTATATTACTTTTAATGTAACTTTCCCGCATTATATATTAATTTTATTATGGTAATATTTATAAATAAGTATATGTTGTACGGATCCAGATGGTGTTAGCATTAAGGATTATAATAGAGTTTCACCTTTTTATACCCCATTTATAAACATATATTCATTCACGTTTATAATATTTTTTATACTTCCAAATACACCATTATTATATTAAATTTAATAATAAACGTAACATCACGCCTGTAATCCTCGAAGGGATAGGCAGAGGAGTGTAGTACACTCCCACGTTTCACCAGTTACGTTTAGGTCCCATGGAATAGGTGGTGAGACTAATGCCATAAACCGGGCATAATTCCAGACTCCGAGTCACTACTAGAAATTCTAAATTAGAAAAATCCAATAGCACCCGACCTGGGATCGGAACCCAGGACCTATCGATCGGCAGTCGCGCTTGCAACCGCTCGACCAACGCAACGGGGCAGTCAACGACTAAATATAATAATAATTATATTATATCGTATAATGGTTCTTCTCTATTTTACATGAAAGTGTAAGTACCTGTTCCATATGATCTTCGAGATATTTCACTCTTTTCTTGTCTTCTAAAGTAGGGTCAGCTGTAGAATATCCATTTTCTAAAATCAAGTATTCAATATCTCCATAATTCCGCTTCAGCCAAACAAGTTGCTTACGTAAACCTTCGGCGTATACCTGAAAATATATAACCGCTCAAATTACACTACTTTACTACTTCTGAAACACATGTATTAGCCTTTTCCTCCCGAAGAGTATAAAACTGCTGTTCATGTTTGACCTTACGTCTAAATCACGTTTGAAACGCGTTTGCCTTTTATCAGTTTTATCCAGCCCTTTTTACTCACAGCGGGTTTTGGACAACAATAGCTTTTCTAATCCACTGAGGTACGCGATATAGGTATCACACCTGTTTATCTGATTTTTAACGACCATCTAGATTATTAGCAGGAGATCGAATAAAAACAAGAAACTCATGACATTTGTCAACAAGAATGAAGTCTTTAAGACGACAGAGTTAGATCGTATTCTTCCTCACTAGTAATTAAAGGCTGCGCTGTTGTTGTCCTTATGAAAAATTAAAAAATCTTAGATGTTTATTAGATCGTCGAGTTTTTTTTAAATAAGTATCACATGAACCTATTTTATGAATTGTTGTATTAAATAATGATAATTAATTAAAACGTTTTATTTTCATATTTTAAATATTGTAATTAAGAAAGTTCCTTTGTTTCTCAAACAATAACAGCAGCAACTTCCTCTAACAATAGAATAACTTGGAAATAAAAACTCAGTTATCCTCAGTAGATTTCCGAAAATGTGTCTTAACATGCCATTAATGACTCTGTTATATATTAAACCGATCTAGCGGATCATCGGAATAGTTGCTTTTATCGACATTAGCAAAGTAAGAAAATCAAGTGTCGAATGTGCAGACGCACATGTCTTTGCATGTTCTCGATTGAACTGACACACATTTTAATGCTAAGAAAAATTAACCTAATGTTGATTAAATTCTAGCGCGTCAAATAGAATTCTGTAAAACAGATTTAACGTCGACGCTGGACAAATAGACGCCGAGTGGACGGTAATCGTTGCTAACCTTGTAAGCTGCAAACAGAAATGTTTGAGGTAATGTGTTAATAAAAAATTTTTGAAAAACAATATTTGATTTACTTTAAACCACTTGCAACCGCTCTGTTCCCATTCTGGTGGATATGTGAACACCGCCCCCATTTCGGGATTTCCATTAAAAGGCCATTTACCAATATGTTCTCCAACTTTCGCTTCTTTTACCAACGTGCCGATGTAATAGTTCACACCATAGAAATCGAAAGTGCCTGGAAATAGATTACGAATATTACTTAAATTGTTCATTGTAGATATCCATTATGAAATCAATGGTAAATAACCATTGATTTCCTATTGTATCCTATAGACTCCAGTTGTTTAAATAGAAACAAAGAATATTTAATCAATTTCCGTAATAGGGTCGAGAATGTGTCTTCAATTAATGCCAATATTTTTTATTTAACAATTATTTTTGACTGCCTCGTTGGACGAGTGGTTGCAAGC
>DWEE01000229.1:0-19637 GCA_018245755.1 Parelbella macleannani | reverse complement strand
ATTTTACTGAGATTTATAACTATCCTCTCATAGATGGTTACCAAGAAAATGATTGTATCATTTGAAATATCACACTGGGACCCCAATGGTGAGAGCAGAAAGCACAGAGTGCTGAATTCCTAACCTTACAAACCTGATGCGCTTTTTATACATTAACTGAGCAACACGTTCGAGTGCGAATCTTGTAAAAATTCCCACAAATTTGCCGTACTTCATTTATATTCGTCCCTTTCTCTAAATACGCACGCCGATTTTGGAGACTTCTTGAGGGAAAAAATATACTTATTACTGTTTTAGGTGTAAACCTGAATGGAACTACCCGACAACGAGTGCATCCACTCGCGATCTGTTGAAGCAGTGCGTCGCCCTGTCGCCCGTGAACAGGTCGATCGAGGTGGACGATGTCATCAAGAAGAGTCAGGGATTCCCCGTTAATTTCCCGATACAAAGTATCAGGTTTGTAATCATTGCTTGTATTTAATATTAAAATATTTAGTAATTCTCTCTTCAATTTCTTTTCAACTATATTATATGGTCATTATATAATGGTTTCGTTGGTTTTGTCTGCATTCCATATTAAAATTTTTGAAAACATGTTTTTTGCAATTTCTCTGTAATCTTTATGCTCAAATTTTTATACCTGTCAATTTTATGGCTTAAATGAATGAAGATGGCAATGCACTGATTATATACTGGCGAATATTTTAAATTGTCTTGTCCTGTTTATTATGATTATTTTAGTCCTATTCATTATCCCAGTCCCAGTCCCAGGACATTATTACATAAAAGTCTATATTGACTTAAGAACAAATTAAATTGTTTATGGATTTTAAATGATCATGATAATTCAATGAATAGTTAATGAATTCAAACAAAATAAATGTGCTAATCAATGATTACGCGTTTGGCTTATTCATATGCAGAAGCTTGAATTTATTCATTCCCTAAGAAGAAATTCCCTAAATTCCCTGGAAGATATTTAAAATATAATGTTAGATATCTCGGGTTCTCACATGGACCCAAATTTTTGTGGATATGCTCACGTGCGCGTGCACTTTTTTACCTATGTGTGTATACTTATCATTAATATTTACTGTGTATTTTAGGTTGGAGAGGTTGAAAAAGAGGAGGCCGGTTGAGAGGTTGAAGAATAACATTCTCTCCACTTATCCTGTCATACATGAGAGAGTTCTTCACTTGATCACGCATTTCCTGATATATAAACGGTAAACAAGATATCATCATCATCATCATCATCATCATCAGCCTACTCCCATCCACTGCTGGACATAGGCCACCCAAGGACACGCTATTGAACTCGATGTTCAGATCTTCGCATGTGAGATACACAACACATGTGTAAGTTAGTGTATCTCAACATCTAGCGCCTAGTCAGCGTGGGAGACTACGTTCTGAAACCTCTCATTCTGAGAGGAGACCCGTATCCAACAGTGGAACAATAGAAGGATTATAAAAATCTCGCCAGCTACAACTTGGACACTTGAAAATACACTATTATGATATCCCACGAAGAGCTAACTATATAATACAGTTGAATTTACCCAGTTACGTTGTCCGTCCCATCATGAGTGGAACCTATTGCCGTACATTACACGCAAATCCAAATTCACAGGCGTTGCTACAAACTTCAGGTTAGAAAAACCCAACAGTACCCCACCCGGGGATCGAACCCTGGATTCTTCGATCCGTAGTCGGGTTTGAGACCACTTGACTGACGAGCAGCGTACTACTAGTAATAAAACATTATTCTATGTACTGAACCTGTGTTATTGAACTAAAATATAAAAATGTACAGAAAGTTCGGCTCACGTATCGAGAAGCCGTTCTACAAGCACATGACGGTGCCACAGCTGATCGACAGGCTAATGAAGAAGCGCGCCATCAGCTTCATGTACCCAGAGGACAACTACAAGCTGCTCTCTGGAGTTACCGGGTAAAAACTCAGTTACTCTATTTCTGGTTGTTATGGTACCTATCTGTGTATCAGGCCTTCAGAAATTTTGTTATTCTATTTCTGGGTGTACATTACATAACAATGTATATAGATAGTTACATTATGTATTTTACCTAGTCTAAGAAAAGTTAAAATGTTTCTAAAATACACTCTTACCATCAGCCACTATAATTAATTCTATTTAGAAGCAAATGTTGCAGTATAATGATGTTAACATTTGCCAATATTTACTTTCATATTGTTATGTTTCTTGCAGGATAAGCAGAGAGCACCAAGTGCCAAATATACCCATCCTTACAGATCTCTTTTGCTTTTTCTAGCTTCATTACATTTCATAGATACACACCGCTATTACAGACTAGACTGCTCCGTTAGTGTCCGCCCAATTAGTCAAAGTGGGACTTTCATATTAAAAATTGTAATTGCAGTGAAGACGGCTGGGAAGATGTTGGTACTATGGATCAGAAGCGTCCTCTGCTCCTGGAGAACTGTTTGAGTTATGATGAGATGAAAATGTCATCACTCGTATGTGTCAGTGGATATACAGAATGTATCAATGAAGGCAATCGTCACAACTCTGGAGTGGTGAGGGATGGAGATTGTGAGCACCATGCCTTGATTATAGGTTAGTTGATTGTTAATAATTTTGTATGTTATAATTATTTTGATCATGACATATAGTAAATGGAAGACTAAAAAATAGAGTTGTGATATGAAAACATCACAAGAGGGTGCTATCTCATGAAAAGATGGTGATATGCTGAGAAAAGATAGTCTGGTCTATGTGCTAATGACTCCCATTAAAGGAAAGTTTATCTATCTATAGATTAGTGAAGTATTCTACCCAGTTGTGTAAATTGATGTAAAAATGGACTGCCTATCCCTTTTGTAAATCAAGGGATTCTGCCATCTACAGGTTCATAAGCTGTACTTTTTGCAGGACTTGTTGGTCCACGATTCGAACGCCTGCACCGTATGGATTATGAAGATATCATAATATCGGACAAACAGAACATTCCAGAAAATGGCTACGGCGAAGCGTCCACCCCTGTGCGCTTTGCCCACGTGCTGAACAAGACGTTCACAAGCAAGGTTATACCCGAGGACCTGACAGACAAATATATGTGGAGACAGCTGTGGGCAGAGTTTTATGGGGTGAGTCGTTGATATTTGTCATTTCAATATTTGAATTTTGGTAAAATATAATTTTGTAATGTGTAACATATAAGCTTTCTTGTGCTTCCGCTGATAGCAGTGAGGACGAAAGTGTAACAATGAAATCATAAATAATTTCGTCACAGGTCAACAACTACACTTACGAGGAGCTCGCGGCTCGGCGTTTTCAGTACCTGAGCGTGGACAGGCAGTACAAGGAGCGATTTATCAAGCTGTCCACAGACGAGAACTGCGAGATCTTCGACAACGAGGTGTACTACAAACGGCTGCTGATCCTCGTTGAGTGCACGCTGCTGGAGGCCGAGTGGAGGGCCCGTGAGAGGGGCAAGCTGGCTTTCATCAATGTCGTTGGCTGTGGTAACTTGATGATATGATTAAAAAGTATTTTTGTTTGCTTATCGTAATAAAAACAACTTTATTGGACAATCATAGAGGGTAGGTTTTACTTTCATCATTAGTATATGACTATGTACCTCATGTACTCCAGATTTACCTACCTTACTTACCTAGCTCCTATAAATCTATGAACCTATTAATATCTGGCATCAGAACCAAATTCATCATGCTCCTTCTCCAAAGTGTTCCACTAACATATTTTCAACAGTTAAACCCCGGCCACCATTATCAGGCACCAGCACAAATATCACATATTCTACAGTATAGTTTTGTGTTATCCTCAGGGCTGGGCGTGTGGAAGATATCGCTGCACCAGACCGACTTGTACATGCTGACATTCCTGGAGCGCATCCACGCATTCCTGGAGCAGAACATGCTCAACCACGTGTCCGACGTCAACTTCAACTATCTCCGGCCCACACAGGGTGTTATGGGTACATATTTATTTTTAGAAGATAATTACATTAAGATTTGACTGCAATCCTGGCCACTAATGTTTGCAGTATACTCTCTCCTTAATTTTAAATACATTTAGCTTTGCAAAGAGATTTAAACAAGTTTTGTGATTTCAATTGGTGTATTCTTCCAGAAATGTTCAACATTTGCACTAAGGCAGACGTGCCAAGGAAGATGTTCTTTGAAAACGCTCAACATCCTAGAGGTATGTACACATGTGTATATGTAATAAAAAATTTTTACTGTGTTATTTAAATGATAAGGCACTTTACAATATTCATATACATATATCATCTGTGACAAATGGTATTATTATTTGTTTATAATGTCTTAGCATAACTTATATAAAGGAAAATTTCATAGAGTTCTTTTAAAATATACAATAGTGACATTTAAGAGTACTTAGTGTGTTAGGACAAAGTATAAAATTCATTTCATTTGCAGGCGGTATCAACGTGCAGCTGGAGAATAGGGAACCGTCCTTGACGCTGCAGGGCGAGCACGAGGGCAAACTGCTCGTCCTCACTTACCCGTGGGACGGTAATGCACATCCTGGCAATGAATTCTGGTGAGTATTCAGAAATTGTATGTATATTTTGTACCTGTATTATGTACCTTGTACCTGTATTATGTACCTTGTATTATGTACCTGTGTAGTACTTGTTTATATTATTTTATCAATACATTAATATATATTCCTCAAGAAGGCTGGTGTGATGCCGTCATAATAAATAATTCACACCATCAGACATGGTTCAATCTGATAAAATAATTACCCAAGGTCGTGGAAACGTCTCAAACGCTTAATAAAGGCTAAAATGTCGCCAACAAGCAAGTAGCAAGATAATGTGAGTTAGTGAGTAATGAAGGTAACGTCGGTTATGTAGGCTGGGCTATCTGACGGGCTCGGGCGACCCGGCGGCGGCGTGCTCGACGCAGGTTGCGGAGCTGCACAACGCGAACGTGAACCTCGCGCTGCGCGGCGCAAACGCGCGCGTGGCCGGCCGCCACGGCCTCGAGCCGCTGCCCGCGCACTGCGACCACGCCGCCGCCTAACCATGCCGCACTCGCGCACCGGTTACTATTTGAGTTCGTTAAAACCTAACCAGTACAGCGAGTTTACATCACCACTCGACACTGCTCATCCTCCCCTGCGATCCTTCGTCTCTCTCCCACTCGCTCAACAGTTATACGTTTTGGGTACTCCATGAGCTTTTGACATGTCCAACAAATTTACATCACAAGTCGACACCAGTTATTTTAACAACATATTAGCTGACTTATATAATTTGCAGATTGTAACGCTCAATTTTATTGAAATTATGTGACATTATGTGTTACAAGTGTAACACATACGTATATGTATTGTCGTCCTTTTTACGACACTATATTATCGCACAATCTTCGCGCTAACTCAGCGTTTATTTTTGTAGCGAAGTACCCTCTTGTATGATTGAAGTATCGTAAACAGGTATAAAACACGAAAAACAGATAAATCAGAATAATTATGTTACTTTTTTCTGTTTTCTATAAGTGTCGCGTATCTGATATAATAACTTTTGCGTCTCAAACAGCAATTTTCAATTGAGATTCAACTTAAAGATGTTATTTCAGTTTAAATAAAAATATTCGCGAAACGCAAAGAATATTAAAATAAAACGCTGTGTATTAATTATGAGTGCACTGATTGATCGATTGATACTGGTTAACACCATCATTGTCTTCAACATCAATCTACTGTGACCATGACTCTCTCTAAATAAGAACCGAAGCCATGGTCTGGCACGCTGGCCACAAGCGTGTTGAAATATCTCACACGCGTTTAAATTTCCTCTCTATATTTTCAATAGTAGCGAGTGTAATTCAATACTATCTACAAGATTTACATATGTAGTAGCAATTTTTACCTATAAAAATTTCAAAAGTTTTTTATAAATTAGTGGTATTAAAATCAAGTACCTAATACGTATTTAAACCAATACGTATACTCTAAAATATTTAATATGTTCTATATAAACACAGTTATCGCGCTTATTTGGGCATTACTAAAGGGTTGTCCAATCGGTCCGAAGAGGGTACAACTAAAAAAACTAAGGGTTGTACACTGTTTGACTATTCACATATGTATACTGGTAGGTACAGAACGTTTCATGGAAAAATCAAGATGTCATTTAAGAAAAATAGTACATGTTATATAAAAAAAACTTAGTACCCCAATAATCCCAAAATTAATAGCCCATTTCAACATCCATCTCTAACCTGGTTTATATAAAATATTAATTATTTTATAATAAGAGAATCTAGAGGCTCTTAGATATGTATGTGTTTAAAAATGAAAAATAGATCTGATTTCGCATATTTTTCTCAACGTACGTCCTCTACGAGATCCCCAAGGTCACTTAATTCGCATACAAAAACTTCAAAGGGCATAGAGGGCGCTCGTAGAGCCGCTTCTACCCGCATTTATTAGTTGTATGCCTATAATTATAGTTCGTTAAAAGGGATGTTGTTTGTAGCAGTCTCTTTGAATGTTTCATAGTTAATGTATGTGTTTATTTATTATCTCTCAATTAGTTGTGTAGTGTGCGAGGACATCAAACTACTCGCCTATTTAAATTTGGATTTGATGTTGTAACCGCTTGTAGGTGTATTTAAATAATCATTTTATTCATTCGATATACAATACTTTCAAGGATTGGATTGGTGTTACTGCATGCATACATTGGAGTGACTTCATGCATGGAAATATCTTAATGTATGCATAAATGCATTAACTCTGCTATTATTTAATTTTCAATAAACCATCATTGCGACAGACCAATTCAATCCTAGCTTGTAAGGAGTTAAAACGACAGAAAATTATGACGAGGTTGCCAGTAACTTGATGAATTCTCCTTTAAAATGGTTTAGAGCAATTTTTGTTCACCTGTTTGAGGTTTTTCCATATGTATGAACCTGTCAAGAATTATATTAAAGAATCGAGAAATAAAATGTTTGTCAGTTCATGTCTAGGTGGTACCTAGCCTTACATAATTTTTTTAAACTTCAGAACTGGTTTCTTATCGAAGGTCTTTACCAAATTTCTTGTCGAAGGCCCATTAGGTAATTCATTACAGTAATCCTTTACAAGAGCAAACTGTAATATGTTAGTATTCTCTGTGGTTTTAACGCCTAATAGACTTAATGATAAATCTGTTAAATTTAAGAGCGTTGTAACGCGTTTTTGAGAATTTGTTGCTCATTTGTGAGAAGACTGAAATAAGTCAAACTGATTTTTTTTTTCAAAAAACAGTTTTAAAAGTTTGAAGTCATAGTTACTCTATGACAATTATAATATTCTATGTCTCATGACCATCATAATAGTCAGAGAACAAGTATGATTTTAAACTTTTCAAAACCGTTTTATAAAATTCCGGTTTTTGACATGTCAGTCTTCCTGCATATGAGCAATTGTATAATTTACAAAATTGATTGTTTCGTTTTTTTTTAAAGTATGCCCTACCCATAAGTAGGGTTATATCCAACCCTATTAGTAAATTTAAATAAATAACTTAAGGTACAATATGTACATTAATAAATATAAAAATGTTTGCTTATTGTATTATTGTTTTATAAATTTTATATCTCACGGTCCAGTAGACAACGAGAAGATTTTCTGAAGGAAATAACTCTCTGCAGTCTTTTTAATTATTTTTTTATCAATATAAATATAAGTATTATACAGATCTACCTTTAAAGTTCCAAAGGAATGTAATTAGCATATACGGCGGAGTAATCAGAATGTTCCCCCATTGGTCTAGTTGTGAATGACTGACGGACGGATGGCCTCTAGATTCGAGCCCCATCCGAAACAAATAATATTGTGTTATGAGCACATGTTTGTCCTGTCCGGATATAAAAAGCATGGCTATATATGTATATTTTTATATGTATGTTTAACAGCTGCCTGTTGGTCAAACCGAAAAGTCTGTTCAGTTTGAAGCCAGGTGGCCACGTTTAGGATTCTTTATTATGATAAACTGTTACGACGCTCTTGAATTTTTTTTAAATATATTAATCGTAGATGTAAGATTTAAAACTATCTCAATGTTATATGTTTATAGGTGTCTACGTTATTGTATTAGATTATCTAAAAACCAAAAAATACACGTAGCTAATTATGTACGTCCTTTAAGCAGGAAGCGCGCGAAGCCCCGAAGATATAAATAGGACGGTCCCTATTTTAATTTTTGCTGTGATTCTTTAATTTTAGTTTTTTTTTATTTATAACACCGATATTTGAACTCGATTTATTCCAGATAGTCTATGTATACAAAAAAATTGTATACAAAAAAATTACACTCTTTTGTCAACGCACATATTATCATCTAAGACAAATTTTTATGACATATTAAGTCACTTTTTTTATTTCAAAACACGAAGAAAATTAGGAATTTCTACTCCCTATTGCTTCCCTGCCACCATTTTACAAACATAACTTCTCAAGTAGTCGTATGTGTAGTTGTGTCATTTTCTAAATGTTGTGTTGTATGTTGTCTTAGATATGTCTGTATGTATTAATCTTGAAAATTTGAATTGTAGCCGTCTCAGCGATTTAGATCCACATCCTTTTTATTTAAACAACGTAAAATCGTAATAGTAATTCTTTTTTATTAAATCGCCATATATATCGGGGCGGAATCGGCTTGAGCTGTTATCACCAAGTTAATTCTGATGATAGTCATATAATGAAACAAGTGGGGGATATCATATACTGTGTCTGATGTGCATCTTGTTAAATATCGTCATAATCAACAGCTTATTCCCGTCCACTGCTGGACGTAGGCTTCTCCAATAGCACGCCACTAAGCTCGATCTTGGTGTTCTAGAGTGGAGACAGCGCCTTGGTAAACGTAACGTAGGACGCCCTCGGGCTAGGTGGAGTGGCGCTATACGCAAAATGTCTGGCAGCGGTTGGATGCGGAGAAATGTAGATCGAGCTCAATAGCGTGTTAAAAATCAGTTGCAGTTTTATTACAACGGATTCTGGCGATTTTGCCTGCAGACAACAAACCAAACGTGTAAGGTATTCTTGTCAGGCGATATAAGACTGAGAATCGTTTGGTGCCACTACACGCATATTAACAGCAATTTGACAAACCGATGTTTTATAGTCGTAGTCTACTCATATCTATCGGCCTTCTAAAACCGAGAAGGCATGTATTACCACACTATTTACCAAAAAGCACGGTGTCGAAATGGTTATAAACCTCTGTTTAGCAATAAGCTTCTTTCAAAGGTTACCCTTCTAAGGAGTTACCTTTCAAAGAACACCTCATGACATAGCGGAGCAGTAATAAACCCATCGCTATGTTATGGGGTGTTTCAATAAAGGCACAAAACATGCTCTCCTTCAAAGCCAGCAACGTATTAGACCCTGTTCATATATGACAAATGTTCCTAGGCCTAAGGTGTCCACTTACCGTTTGATTGCTATCAACTATTTATGTGGCGTTGTCCAGACTCTAGATAAATGACATCATTTTCAATTATATTACCGCAACCAAGACTTTTATCAATATATTTATAATAAAAACAAAGGTCTTCGGACTGACTGAATCGTTTTCACGTCGGTCGTCGATATATACTGGAAGACTCGTTATTGACGCCTAATCTTGGTGACACCTGCTTAGCAATTAAGTTCTAAAAGGTTTTTGACACTTGAGCCAATTCTTCGTCGGTATATGTGTGCAGTGTCAGTTTTTTATTTTAAATATAATTATATTTTTAGTACAAAGTGGAACTTTGTGTAGAATCGATTATATTACAGTAATATCAATGTTTGTAGTATTTTTCTTCGAATATTCATACTTATTATAATCTTATATGGATGTATGTCTTTTCAAAATAAAATACGACGTTTTACTGCTTCTATTATTGTTTTATTTTTATTATTTTACTAATACCTTTTTTCTAAGCCAATGTAATATAGAGCATCCTTAATCTTTTGACCACGCATTAAACGAGTTATCTTTTGAATATCTGCTATTACCGTCTCCAACTTTTTCAATGAAGATGATCACTACTACCGCTCATCATTTAATACTAACTAATAATGTTATTGATTACCATCATCATCAACCTCATTCTATCTTTGTCTAATGCTTCATATAGGCTTCTGACAAGAGATTCTGCACTTTCGTAGAGCATTATAAGTTATCAGGGTTACTTATTCCTACTAATACCTAATACTAACTGAAGTAAATAATAATAAATATGGGCATTAACAGTGGTAGACGCCTATATAGGGTATATTTCGAATAACTCCTGATAATTGCTCTTTCGCTAATTTTTTCACAAAAAAATTCAGCTTGAAAATAAAATAGGCTTTATGCACGTGAACACACGTTTGTGTTTTATAATTCCCAACTATTTCGGCACGATTTGGCTCTCTTAATTAGGTTATTTTATGATTTGTCACGTCGGATCCCAATTTTATAAAATATGGCTATTTCCTGAGGTAATTATTTATTTTGTTTTATCGTCACACAAAATATCAAAAATGTCCAGAATAAAGTCATTTTACAAGAGATGCGGGAAATTCTCTTGTAATTTAAGTAATGTAATACCTAGTGTTATGTTTGTATGTCATTCAATTAAGAACTTTAAGCTTAAACATATAAAGTCGATATTCGTAAAATATGTCTTTTACATTTTATGACAACAATGAGTCACAGATTAGATTACATTCGTTTCAGTTCAGACTTCATATCGATTGCTCGTTACTGAGGTGATAGTTAATAGGTATTGGTTGCTATAAGATGAAACGTATTATGAAAGATCGTGTACATCGGAACGTAGGCAACAATCGGCGCCCAGCAAAAACAAAAAAACATGCGAATAAAAGCAGTGGGCAAACATCGGTAAGTTAGTTGTACATACTAATTCTTTATCATGTCATCCAGATTATACGTACCTATCATGTGGCTAATCTGTCTTAACATTTCTATTCGGCGGACACTGTAAGTCTACCAGAATATATATACTAAGCTGCAAAATGACAAGATGTTTGAATGATACCACGATACAGAAAATATTTAAGAATATTCTTATTGCATAATCACTATAACAATAAAAACATGAAATTGAAACCTAATTTTGGCATTTCAAATTTGATTGAATCGTAAATGAAGTTACACAATATTTTATCATTGCCTATTAACAATAAGACTGGCAGGTTTTTAAGTGGGGAGATCTGGAATTTTGAATGGTTACAGACGTAGATCGGGTTTTAAAAAGAAACGAAATTGACATATAGAACCAGTGACGTTTGCAAGATCGTCATTTTGTGAAGTGCGATATTGTATGTACCTACGTTGTAAAATGTAAAATTATGTTTTAAGCTAAAGTATTAATTAAAAATACATTTTTTAATGTTAAACTGTCTGAATTGAAAGTTTGTAATAACACAAAATCCAGTAGATATTAAAATAATATCACTGTGCCTGTTTTCAATATTGTTTTTCAGTACTTTTTTTATGATACTTGAAGCGAAACTACATAATTAATGTAAAACATAATTAAAACTTACTTGTTTTTTTATCTAATAAATTTTCAATAGAAGGGGACTACTGCGACGATGGATATACTACGACAATTTCAAAGTATGGCGTGGTACGTAATGTTTTATAATAATTTATTTATAAACGAGCTGTAATATGCGGCGTTTTTGGCCTAATTGCAAGTCTAATAATTGTATAAATCAATCAAAAATAGTTACAGAATTCAAAATTTCATAAAATTATGTACATATCTTTTTTACCGTATAATTAATAAATGCTTTTTTTATTCACAATCGTTTACATTAATTGAAAGTTGGTGGAATATTAAATGAAAAAATCACTACAATCAAATTAATACAGATATAAAAAATAAAAGTTTAGAAAACATTTAATTTGAAAATTTGCAACATGTAAAATACACATAAAATGCCATCTGATGAGTCATAAGCCTATTTCACCATACTTAGACATAGGCCGTTCTATATATTGTCTGATAGAAGAGCATGCTAGAATCACAATGTACATACCTGTTACATCATTTACTTGTAACATTCTGGTAAATAATACAATATAATTTGGAGTTTAATAGAAAAAGGTCAGATCACATAGTGTTCTATTGAATACACAACGTTGTGTTCACTATGAATGAATGAATGAATGAAAGTGTTCACTGTAATGGTCATGGTGAATAAACAATTATTAATAACATCCGTTTTCTGTTATACATTTGGTCACTATTGAAATATCTGATATACTTTTTATTATTATATTGCCATGTATTTTTTACAGGGTAGGGAAGGACTATCAAGTGCCATTATCTCTATCCAGACCTGTAATGCTGCCAGATCTATCACCTGTGTTTATACACACACACACCACCTGTTTCAAAAATTTTCTGTTTCATAGATACCTTATTAATGAGTTATATAAAAAAAAACCAAAGCAGGAAAAATAAAAGATAGTGTTTGACACTTTTATATACTTGCAGTAAAAACCTTTCAGAAGTTTCCAATTGGTTGGCCATATGAGAAATTAGTTTTATGATACAATAAGACTAAAAGGTCAGATCTTCAAAGGTTCCAAATCATCATCAGGGTCATTGACACATATAATTTTTGGTACTCCACTGAAACTATATTCCTTCTGATCCTATGTTCTCATTGATATTATGACCATGGCACCTATAGCAGAGAACATTTTAATCTATAGCTTTTAATTATAAAGCACTATTTTTGGTGTGACACCCTTGTTGGTCGAGGGGATGCAATTGTAACTGCCTATCAGAAAATCCTGGGTTCAAATGCCGAGTGGGGTGGTATCGGATTTTCTAACTTCGATTTTTCTACTAGAAGTTTTTAGTAGTGGCTGAAAGTCTGGATCTGTGCCCAGTGCATAGCAATAGGTGCACCACCTTTTCCATTGTAGGATGTAAATGTAACTGATGAAACATGGGAGTGGACTACACTCCTCTGCCTACCTCTTCGGCGATTACAGACATGATGTTACTTTTTTTTTGTTACTATTTTAGGTGTAAGCCAGATTGGTGTTTCCCAAGCATGAGCAAGGAGACAAACGAGCTTCTCAAACAATGTGCCGACTTGCCAGCAATTGAACTTACAGATGATGTGGAAGAGATCATAAAGAAGAGCAAAGAATTTCCTATTCCATTTCCCATTGAAACTGTTAGGTCTGTGTGCATTTTTGTCTGCTTTGTGAAAAATGAATAACCCACAATTGTTTACAAACATCAATTGTAATTTTATGACACAGTTATATAACAACTATGAAATGAGTACCAATATTATTATGTGATTTTACTCATGTCGGTGAAAACAATGAAATATTGGCACATTTATAAACACAATGAGCACCCATTAAAATACTTATATGTATATCTATAAAATCATGTAACATTGTATTTTTGTTTGTTCTATTTTAATGATGAACATGTTTTTCAGATTAGAAAAATTAAAAGTGAGGCGACCTATAGAGAAACTGAAGCGAAATATAATATCCACATACCCTCTCATTCATGAGAGAGTGCTGCTCTTAATGACACATTTCCTGATATACAAAAGGTACTTAGCACTTTTATATGGCCCAGATTAGAGACTGTGGTCATAGTAAAAATTTCAATGAACAGTTTCTTTGGAATTTCATGAGTTGTTTTTATATTATATTATAATAGTGATGACCTAGACCTGGATGTCCGAGCTTAGCTCGGTACTTTTGTTTTTTTTGTTACATATGATTAGATGCATTGATAAAGGGCTACCAATAATAGTTTTTTTAAAACAAAATATGGAACTTAAAAAAAATTACTCAAACTGGGGTCTTTTGGTTTCAGGGCTGCCCAATTTCAGCTATTATAACATTGTAGATGGTGGTGAAATTTACCTTCGTATTCTAATGATATAGTAGCAGTTTTTCTTGCCTGAAAACAGGGATAAACAACGTTTTATAAAAATGAAACTGAGCTAGATTGATTTATCGCCCTCGAAACCCCCTGCATGCTACATTTCATGAAAATCGTTTTAGCTGTTTCTGAGATCCTAATTATATATATATACGCACGCACACACACACATAAACGCGCGCGCGCGCCCGCGCCCGTACAAAAGAATTGCTCGTTTAAAGGTATAGAGAGATTTGTAGTATGTGTATATAAGAGAAACATACAATCTATCTTTGTTAGTATAGTTCTTGTTTGGGAGATAGCTCTGACTAGGACACATTGCATTTTAAAGTATGGTTGTAAATGCTGGTGCTGGGCATCCATGGGTTTCACTCAGTAATATGAGAAGGCAGAAAGCCCTGCAAGACATATTGATTTTTAATAATACTTTTAAACAACCTCCAATGCATTAAAGTTAAATGACTGGCTAAATGCTTAGTATAAATAACATACCTATGGAAAACCTGATTTAATATTAGTAATATTATTCTCCTTGTGACTATAAAGTTAAAATATTTGATAATATGCTCTGTATAGTAAAGTCAATTATTTATGTAAACAATTTTAATACATTGTACTGAGCTTTGGAACTCGGACATTATTATTTTAGATCTCTGAAAGATAATTTAAATTACATTCTGCCTAAGAAATTTCTCATGATTACTAAATTATTTAGAATCATTAACAATTTATAATTTCAGGGAATTTGGATCACCAATAGAGAAAACATTGTACAAAGATATGACAGTGTTAGAACTCATTGACAGAATACTGAAGAAACGGGCTGTCACATTTATGAAAGCTCAAGACAAGTATAAACTGTTATCTGGAGTGACAGGGTGAGGGTTCAATAATTAGTTACTTATAATCTTTGATAACATAGCATAGTACACCCTCCATCTAGGTGGAGTGATGATATACATGAAGAGGCTGGCGGTGGTTGGAAGTAAAGAGCTGAAAATCAAGCTCAGTTGCATGCTATTGGAGAGGTCTATATCTAGCAGATGACAGGAGTAGGCTTATGATGATGATGATGATAAATCTTTGATAGGTTTGTCCTCCCCAAAGCAGTTTTCAAATATGCTCCTTTTTCCCAAAAGGTATATTTCTATGATTAAGTCTTATTCTATAATATGGTTTCAAACCTTTGTTAAATTCAACTTCTGAATGTGTGTCTGACACATAGAAAACTGTAGCAATATGCAACTCTATAGTGGACAATTTAGTCACCAACCTGTTGAAGTATATTATTGAATCATTTGTAAGTCTGATCAGCACTATTAGCAATTAAAATGAACTGTTTAACATATCCTTTGGACCATGGAAACATTTCTGAGAATTGTTCTCCATAGCACACATGTTACAGACAGCATAGGATGGTTCCTAGTATTTTAAAATGTTTGCACTTCATAAACTTTTTTAGCTTTAAGACAGTTTCACAATTCGTTAGAATATTAAAAACGCATTGAAATATTTGTTGATGCAAAGTATTTAAGCAATACTTATATGATATGTATATGTATATACATAATTATGTGTATGATAACATGTTTATTAGTCTCAGTCATAACTGGATAAGTATAGTTCTGATAAAGGAATATTAATAAAATTGTTTATTTTTATCAATATTATCGACTTCAATGGATGACTAATTAGTTGACTAAATATCAAAATATTTTGAAAACATAAGTTTTATCAAATGCTTATAAAACAATCACATGAGACTCAATCAAATAATCTTATTATCAATCAAAATAGCTATAATTAATTAATTCAGCTGTGTTATGAGTTATAAAAAACATTCTTTCTATTTTTTTTTTAGCAGAAATATCCAGAATGTTGCTCCATTATCATATGCTCTTGTGACAAACAAAAAATACATAACTTAAACAATACACAAACATAACTCAATCATTATAATTTCCAGTCAAGATGGTTGGGAGGCTGTGGGCACACTCCAACAGAAGCCACCTCTACTACTAGAGAACTGTTTGAGCTATGACGAGATCCAGCTATCAGCTATGGTGTATGTCAGTGGATACACAGAGTGCATTAACGATGGTATCAGGAACAACTCTGGTGTTGTCAAGGAGGATAACTCTGAAGAAGATGCTGTGATAATAGGTAAGTTGTTCTCAAACATTTCCACCCTATATCAAGAACTCTGTGCATTTGAAAACATCATACCTCTTTGCTAGTGTGTGGTTGAGTCGAGAAAGGTGGTCTTGATTGGTGTGACAAGGAATCCTTGATAAATGTTGTTGATTCATTTACATTTGTTGATTCATATACATTTACATGGGTTTAATAGACGTGCTAATATTTCATTAAATGTGTTAACTTATATTTGTGATTAAGTGTGGTGTCAAGTACTAAGGAAGTTCTTTAAAGATTCAGGGTGAATGAGTTGATTAGCACGAATTGAATTAACTATATTCATGGCATTTATATCTTTGTCTGTCCAAAATATAATAGTTATATCAGAAAATTGTAACTTAAAGTGAATCATACATAATATTATTTACATTTTATTTTATACTATTAAGAGAGTTTCTTTTGTTTCAGGACTCATTGGTCCTAGATTTAAACGGAAAAATCGAATGGATTATGAAGACATTGTGATCACAGAGCAACAGAACTCCTTAGAGAATGGGTATGGGGAAGAGGTGACGCCTACGACTTGTTTGAATGTACTTAAAACGACTTATGTGAGAAACAACCAATCTGCTCGGCATATGTGGAGGCAGATCTGGTCTGAGTTTTATCAGGTGAATTATTTTCAATATTAGTCAAGTTATTTGTGTATGTACTCCTTTACTTCTATCTGTTTTTTTGGTTTATATTGGATGACGTATTATGTACCTTTTGCAGTTCTTTTGCCATTATTTCTCTCTATTCATATCTATTTCATTTTTCTTCTCCGTTAAAAGAAAAACCTTGCTTATTGTTAAATTTTATTAAATGCTTACAAAAAAATTTCAAATAGACATTATAATATGTATTTAAAGTTACTTTGTGTGCCCATTGTATGGAAAATCTTAGTGTGGGTAACAATAATAAGATGTTTTATAATTCTAGGTCCACAGCTACACATATGAAGAGCTGACCTCCTATGTAGACATTCAAGACAAGAGTGAAGAGAAACGGTATACGGACAGATATGTAAAACTGGTAAATTCTAAGGACAATGAGATATTTGACAATGAGGTATACTACAAGAGGTTGACTATAATAGTTGAGACTACATTGCTAGAGGCTGAGTGGAGGGCGAAAGAGAGGGGCAAAGATGCATTTATCAATATTGTTGGATGTGGTATGTTCATTTTGTTTTTGATCTGAGCTAGTACAACATTGGATATTATGTTATTGAATATTGTATGTATAAATATTTAACTTTAGAACCATGGGGTTCAAATCTCTGACACACAATCTCACACTCTTCAAAAGAAGTGTTTAGTCATTCAAGAATTAGTAATTAGTTTGTATAGTAAAAAAATATTCGATTAGTTATGATTTTTCATATTCCTTTTTAGTCATAATAAACTTTTGACAGTTGGATTGACCAAGAATCCATAGCACCAAAAATCAACATTGGGCCAGCATTCAACTCTATCACTTAATGCTGAATAGAAGGAAATGTCTAATGGTTAAAAGCTTGCCATCCATATATATTTCCAGGTTTGGGTGCATGGAAAATATCAAATCATCAATTGGATGTGTATATCCTGAGCTTCCTGGAACGAATACGAGCGTTTTTGAAGAAGGACCTGCTAAATCACGTATCTGACGTTAATTTCGCTTACATCAAACCAAGTAAAAGTATTTTGGGTAAGTTCAATTAAGGATATACATTTAACTAGATAATAATTTATGTTTCACCATTACTAATGGTACAAAGATTAGGTTTTATTTAATTTAGTTATTAAACAATATTGTAGTATATAAAAATTATTAATGTAAATTTAATATATGTTTGTTTAATACAATAATCCATTTTTGCAGCCCTATTCACAAATCAGCAGAAGAAATCAGAAAAGAAAATATTCTTTGAGTGTAAGAGGCATCCAAGAGGTAATGAATTATTATCATAACATGTAATGAATATCTTTGTATAGAATCTTTACAATATTTTGATGTTATTAAGTCGTGAAATAAAAGTTGTAAGACCCACTTAATATTGTGATCCATTTATATATTTTTTGCATTTTGATGCTTCCCAGGTGGTATCAATGTTCAATTAGAGAACAGGGAACCAGCAGCGAAATTAATAGACGAACATGACGGCAAGCTGTTGATTATAACATATCCATGGGATGGGAACGCACATCCAGGCAATGAGTTCTGGTAAGAAATATTCAGCAACTGCAATGCAACTGAAGCAGTTGATAATATAATAATACTTTGGAATCGACATATACATCTATTGTACTATGGTAGCCAAATAGCTGATAACATAAATGGATATATTTCTAAATGTATATGTATATAGATAATTTTATATTAAGTCAGAGCAAATTTTTCACCCATTATACATATAAATTTTGGCCCTGACCAGAAATCATACTTTTTACCGTTGGTTCAAAGTTGGCGCCACTAATCATAAAACAAATGTATTTATTTTTTGTAATTAGAAAATAAGGTCCTGGCAAAGTCAGTGACAGTACATATATAAATATACAAGTATTTAAATTGATGTTATAATACGGTTATCCAGGATAAAGTCCCTAACCAGCTCGAGCGACCCGGCGGCGGCGTGCTCGACGCAGGTGGCGGAGCTGCACAACGCGCACATCAACCCGGCGGTGTGCGCCGGCAACGTGCGCGTGGCCGGCCGCCACGGCCTGCGCGCGCTCGCCGACTACTGCGCCACGCTCGCCACTTAAACTATGCATTCTATATACTTGTTGTATGCATATATGTAATTTAGATTACCATAGGTGTAGGTGGATGCTTCGAGATGGGTGAAAGTCGACAAAATGTATCGATTGTTTATTCTTCTGGCTATAGGTGGCTATAGGTCATTCTTCTGGCTACAAGTGGCTATAGCTCATTCTTCTTTTGTTCTTGCTATGAGTTTATTTATCAAAATGGACAGGACATATAAGTACACTATATAATAGTAGTAATCCTTTGTGAATAGTTACAGTTTAAATTAAGTACTGATATAATAGCTTCTGAGATATGCAACTTTCATATAATGGTAGTCTGAGGCAAGGTTGGGGGGAGTGGGTGTCTAATCATCTACTAATCAATATAAAGCCTATGCAACTTGACAAATCGTTTATCTTGTTTATATACAATTTTTTGTGATATAAATAAGGATAGTTTTAATGTAATCCACCCGCGTTTTTGACCACATCCAGAGCATCTGGGGATGGCGTAGTGTCGACTATTTCCATTATTCAGTTATTCTGACCCTACCATTTTCTGTTTTTAAATTTTACACACCATATATTCATGCACTGAAATTGATGTTCCAAGATTTATCGATTATCGAAATATTCTCATGAAAAAGTTTTTTTGGCCCCTCCCCTATCTGCACTTAGGGCGTGACCAAAGAGTCATGGTCAACAGCAGTTTTTTTATTAAAACTAGTTTTAACATATTTATACATTAGGAATAAATGCATTCTGCTGTT
>DWEE01000228.1:0-19648 GCA_018245755.1 Parelbella macleannani | reverse complement strand
TTACCAATATTATTAACAGTGGTGTTATTGTTATAGCAATTATTATGTATCTCAGTACATACACATCTTATGTCCCTCATGAATTGCCTATAGATTATGATTCTTTGTGAAATAATATTGTCCTCGCCAGAGAGGTGAAAATCTTATAAATAATTTGTTTTTGTTTGATTCTCGGGATCACGTCATTAAAAGTTACCAAAATACCATTAAATGTTAAACAAGTTGGACTAAGCTGAAACAAGAAAAAATAATAATATAAATAGTAATAATTGAATAGTTTTTTTTACATTGTCATGGCAACACCTTCTTGACAGCTAAGAAATTGTTCGCTAGCTTAGGTTTCAGCAAATAACAAATAACTAGCAACTTGAACAATAATTAATTTATACTACTGAATAAATATGTACATACGTATATACTGTTAAGATTATTAGTTTTGAGTAACAAACATTCCACACAAATCCTGAAATTCCTACCGAATCCGATATTCCCCAAGTTGTTGGGTATACCCCAAATAGGTACATTCAAACTTCGCAATCAATATTCATTCTTGTGCAACCACACTTGCAATACAATAAATCTAAGGCATACGGGTCGGTACCTGTGTGCCTCCCAGCAGTATTCATCAGCTGCTTGCGTTTTTATTCGGTGTTGCACATTCTTTTTCGCATCTGGTTAATTCAACTAAACAAGTCATGTTTCCTAATTTCAGATCAAATATATTACGAATTTTGATGCTGTATATATAAAGTTCCTTAAAATCGGCAGCAAATCCCTTAGAGTTTGCCAATAGGATTTATGCAAATTTGGGCAGGGTCGTGCAAACTGATATAGTTCCAAATTCATTTACATCCGTTATAAAAACGTTTCCAACGGATTCTTCTTCGTGGAGATGAAAAAGAATTTTTTTTCATGTAGATTTTTTTTCATGTAACCAAAAAACAAAAGAATATTTTAAGGTTGTAAATAAATACCATTGCATTAAGCTCTCCTTAGAGGTGCGCAGTATTTTTCTTAGTAAAAAGCACAAGTTCCTCAAGCTCTGCGACAAATATAAACTAAAATACAAAAAGTTTCTAAGACAGTTTAGATTAATATGAGTGTTATAATTGCCAGCTTTTATGTTCATTGTCATTGGAAGCGGTTCCAGTGGTTTTTCTTTTGAGTCACAGAAGATAATTGTGTTCACAGCTTTTCCACTAAGTTTGTATGATTTTGTAGAACTAGATCCACAATCCATTTTTTTTCCTTTTATCTGAATGTAAATAATTTACAAAAATATCTTCTTATGCTCTGCAACAATAGTTTTTTTTTTATTGTAACCTGTTTTACTAACACTATTAATAAAATTATAGACATCGTATGCTATATACTAGATATTAAGTTGAATCATTTCCATGATTAACAAAAATAATATTTTGTTTTGTGGCGGATTCCCGGGATGGTCTACAGCGGCTTATGTCTAATCTTGATGAGATATGTCAACGTTTTGGTCTGAAAATCAATGTGAAAAAGACGGAGGTGATGGTCTTGGACACACTGAACGTACCCGTTGACATAAAGCTCGGTGATGATTCGATGATGAGCAAAAACTGATGGAACACATAACGTGAACGCTTGTGTTCATTATCGTATAACGTGTCTATTATCAACAGATACAATTGTGATTTGAATAATTCTTCTTACAGTGTTATTTGCTTAAGCTTTTTTTGCTATCTTTGCATCACCCGTCCATCTGACCTTCAATTCTTAACATAAATACATCAAAGTGGACTGGCGAAGACAGGGACATAACTAATGTTATTTTTTTCCCCAACACCCATTTATCAGAGTCGGACGCGGGACGGCTCAGGTATTGTGGACTCGAGAAAGATTCACACCTTCAAGTATTTTATGTTTTTTGTACATCAAAGCAAGATTTCCTTTATTTTGGGATATGTTACTGAATATAAAAAACTTTGATACGATAAATTTTTCATTGAAGCTTAATATCTCGTAACTCGAATAAAAAAATTGTATAATAATTCATTGGAAAGTGTCCATGGCCATACTTACTGAAATAACATTGTAAGTACATTGTGGTTCTGGTATGTCGATTAAAACTTATTAATAGTTAAAGCCAATTAAACCAGTTTACTCAATACGATTAATACTGAATAAACTAATAAACGAGAGTAATTAATATGGAAGAAGCACATCAGATATACAAGGATTGAGATATTTGGCAATATACTCTTGTTCTTATATGATTTTCTTATAATATGTTCTTTGCCTGTCAACCTTGCAAGGCATCCGGAATGATGATGTATGTATCTTATAATAACAATAATTTTAAAAGCAATGTTTGACAACCGGATTTCAATGCTATGATACCCATAGTACTATATTCTACTACCCAAAATTTTTTATCAAATGGGCAGTGTAATATAAAATGACTAATTAAAACTGTCTATGTGATTATTTGTAAATGCGCAGGAAACGTAGACAAAATATAAGCATTTGAGGTTGGGATTTTTCAGTCACAAGTATCCAAAAATCTAAATGGAAGTCCTTCATATCTTTCACTATTGTACTGCTACGACTAGTTGTAACAGAACGACCATATAAACGATCATTTTTCTTGTTCGATAAGTAAGTAAGCATTGCGAGCTGCGCCTCGCTGCATTATGTCATGTGTCAAGTAAACCAGTACGCACTTAACTGTCGTGTCTTTTGGTTGTCCCCCCGCGCACCTAATTAATATATTTAACATTTCTTTTCGTAAATGTGATTTCAAATCGGGAATCTTTTAACAGAATATTGTATAAGAAAAAACACATGCACATTCTTTTGTATGTGTGCAAGAACAGCAATCAATGAACAGCAACAGAATACAGCAGGGCGGAAGCACCGGAAATTGACTCGACATCCTTCCGCAAACAACTGCCTACTAAACCTACGCGTTCAACGAGTTGTTGTGTTTGTTTTGTTATATGTCTGTATACTACTGATATATACTACCATGAGCAAACCCTTTTTTATATGCAGAGCGTAGCAAACGAGCACATAGCTCAACCTGCTAATGCCTCCTGTAAACGTCTGAACCCGACTTCGAAAAAAGTTCTAGAAATAGAATTGTTAGTATCTTCTGTCTAATTATAATAATTTTTTTATTCGATACGTGGAGTGAACCCAGGACCTCGCAATCTGCAGTCGCGCTTACAACCACACGACCGCCGAGGTAAATGTGAAAGCTTATTATACTTCTCTGCCTATCTCTTAGAGGATTACACGCGTGATGTTAAGTTAGGTATATTGAAATAGTCGGGCTGTCCGCCTATAAAAAGGATACCTCAATCAAATTTCTTCACGTCAATAAACATCTGCCTTTTGTCTACCGTGAATCTTAAAACGTTTCCAATTTTTTAATGATTAACTGTTTTTCTGATGAAATTCCTTGAATTTTGTAATAGGTAATTAATTGGTCGTCTTAAAAAACAACCCAAAGCAAACTAATATTATTTTGAAGAATTTTTGACAAAATACTATCAGATATATTATCACAGCAGGAAATCAGTCTACGACCAAGTTCACCATAATTAAATATGATGTTTCAATAGCCTAAATATTTTGAAGGTAAGCACTGTTACAAATCTTGCTGACAAAAATAAATTATACAACGTAAAAAATCATTATTGTGGACTGACAAAATGTAACTTTAAAAACGTAAAAAACGGTTTCAAGTCTTTGGGAATTCCGAACATTTGCTCCAAAAAGAGTTTTTGATGTAAATGTGAAAATCTGTATTTTGAATATCAATGAGGTACTTACAAATATTATATCAGTGCCCAGAAGGGCACACTTTTTATAATTGTATAATACACACCTACATACATATTTGTACATATAATACGCATACATACATTTAAAGGCTCCGATTAAGTAGGATAGCGAAATGCTAAAAGATCCGAACGGAATCGGTTGTACAAGCCAAGACCAGGACAAAAGACAATTTTAGGAATTCAATAGGACAATTTTTCAGCAACGAGCTGACACACGGTAATGGTGATTAAAAATTAAAGTCTCTGTCGGTCGATTATACAAGAGTAAAATAGACATGCTGTGAATACGTTTCCATCCTTACGACGGTATCGAAGCCGAATTATCAAAGCAAAAGCCAGTTCGCAGTGTATCGGGAAATAATTGCAACAATATGGCAGCAACTTCACAGACGCTTGTTTGAGTGCAATCCGGTGTATGGATAATTTGTGACGTCAAACTCGCGAACACTAACTAGACGGTCGCTATCTCGGAATTGTTAATTGAGGAAGCAGACGGACTGGGAATCTGGAATTAAATATATTTTATACACACATTACCGAGACCCCCCGTCCGTTATAATTATGACCGCTAAATGATTTAGCTACACGGAATTAACTCCGTACATTTCCGGTCGATGGGGTTTGAATATTAATTTAATACAATTTCGCTCTAGACTCCAAGTTAAATATTCCAATACGGACCCAAATAAGCTACTGTCCTCGCGAGTTAATTGTGGACCTATTTTTATACATACATATATCATTGTACATTTATATTCACAATAACTGATGATATGACTTTCTGTTCACTTTTAGTGATCATTCCTGGAACTAAGCATGTTTCTAGTGTTTCAGTTTAGAGAATAGCATACATAAATGTACATATGTATGTATGTATGGCAAATATTAATGCAATTTTATAATGACAATAATTTGTGCTACGGCCATCCTATTCCAAAATAAGCCTCAAGAGAATTTGTAATATGGTAAACAGACAGTTTACATGCTACATATAAATACCGACTGATGTGTATAGGAAAATATTTCGCACCTGGACAAAGAAGAAATACACAAAATTTTATTCTAGGGCCAGGTACACTAAACACTTGATCAATGGGTCAGTTTAATGCATTCTAATTTGTTTTACAGCTCAATGCTTTCTAATTTATTCTGCAAGTTTTGCTACCCTTGTACTCAACTAAAGGTTAAATAATAAAATTAAACATAATTGATGAGAAAAAAGAAGGAGCTTTATACTAACTCAAATATTTCAACTTGCGCAATTTTCTTAAGACGCCGTTTAATCGCTGCTGTTTCATAGTAATATTTCGGGCCCAAAAAAATTTCAAACGTTCAAACTTATTTCTGGAGTGATTAATGCCACTGAAATATATTAGTCGACGCCGTCCGCCGATTATAAATTTTAGTTATCAATTCTGATTTATTCAAATCATACTGGAATCAGTAATTAATGTTGTAGGCTCTATTACTGTTTTCAGTGTTTTATGTCCCTCATAATTAAGATGGAATGCTGATATATCTACATATATAAGGTAGCAGATACATACCTACTTGTAGCTTAGACGCCATTTTACTCGTAGATGGATAACTCCAAATTTTTTTTTGTGAACCAGACACCAAATTATCTGTTATATAATTTGAAAATAAACTTGATATATATTTATATAATACGTAAGCAAACAAATTTCATCTTCATCAATTTTAAAAAGAGTACCTACCTAAGATCGTTTTGCAGATTACTAAAGTATTTGTGTAGGTAGGTGAAAATGCCAATCTAAGAAGTAGGTAATTAGCATTAACATGATTTAAATATTTTAAAAAAGTACTTGCTTTCGATTATATTAAAGCTGGAAATTTTAGGATACTTAGAAAACAGCATTGCTGTCTGGTTGTTTTGCAGCTAACAAAGAGAAACAAATGGTACATCCACATTGACGCTAAGAGTCTTGATCTCGTTCAGCACCTGTATGACGCTTAATATTTTTATAGAAACCGTGAACAAACCGCCAACGTTTCACGCTATTTATTTATGACAAAGTACATTTGTCAAACTCTAAAATTCATTTCTGGACTGGAATTAATAATGACGTTGAAATATATTCGCGGCGCGGACCGCCGTTTATGAATTTCAGTAATCAATTCTGATTTGTTCCAGAATTATAATGGAATGACTAACTGGTGCTCTGGATATGAATATAATGAAAATACAAAATATTTGCTGTATAATGAATCTCGGCATGATGAGATTCTTAGTTTATATATATATAACTAAGATACACACTTCAAGGTTTTTTAATATGCCTAGTGGGACAATATTCATACTCAACGAATGAGATCGTCGTCGACAGGTTGCCAACACCATCGTTCAGATGGAAGCACTATCGTCTTTTGCAACTGACGTATTTCAATGCAGCTTTAAATAAAGTTGTCAGTCCATGTGAATTGTGATTGCGCTTTTAAACGTGTGGGTTACCCCACGAAGTAGGCTAAAAATTGTAAGCTCGGTTCGATCCTATATAAATTATTAGTACTATAATACTAAATTTGTAGTAGGTATTAAAAAAGAAAACAGACGTCATAGAACTAACACAGACGTCAAACGTCAAAGTCAATGAATATTTTCAACAAAACAGTTTAAAAAATAGGAACAACGCTTTACGTAATAGAAAGGAACTTTAAAATAAACACGGTCCAAAATTTAAATATTCGATGCCTGCAAATACGTGTAACAAACTGATTACCTCTGATTTGCTATTGTACTGTAGTAGGCGTTTTATATACGCACAATATGCATAAAACAATTTTGCAATTACGAGGAGCGCGGTTTCCCTCCCGCCTCCTAACCACGTCTGCCAAAGTTTAACAGTCTTGACATCTAAGTTTCAGCATATCACTATTACGTCACCGTATCACCTTCTCACTTCTGTATTAACAGACAATAATTAAACACTAAAATAAAATTTCTATATCATTAAAAATAAAATTTGTTACACCAAGGAGGAAAGGAAAGAATTTTCAATAACAATGCTAGTGAGTTTAAAATTACGTCCACCGATGCACCGGTCGTAAATTAGAAATTAAATTGTGTGCCATAAAAGTAAGAAATAGACCATTAAAGTAACTTGTTGGGTAAACTTCGTGGTTTATATCTCGCAGCTGAAACTGAGGGAACAGGGAGTTGGTATTTTTTGTTTTCATTTTGTGTGCAATTGTGCTTTAGTTATATAGATGAACGATAAAGAAAAACACTATGACTAAGCAACTTTGAAAGTTCTTAATAGTCTCCAAGGCCTGTGAAAATTGCTAACCAATACTCGATCGGCAAGACTCTGGACTAGTCGAATATGGTCTGGATTTTGTTTTACTTGAGCCTGCATAAGTGTTTGAGCAAAATCTATTACTACCGTCTTTATTAACATTATTGTCCTGCCGCATATTAGTTATAAGTACCTACAATTGACGGACTCGAACGCAGAACTTAAGTTTCTGACATCATCAGTCCACTGCTGGACGTAGTTCTCTCCAAAAGCACGCCACTGAGCTCGATCTTCAGCTCGTCTCATCGAACCGCTGCCAGCCACATTGCAATTATCGTCACTCCACCTAACTGCAGGGAGTCCTACGCTACGTATTAATATGTAAGTAGATATAACAATATTCCCCTCGTCGCCTTCGTATGAAAAAAATCGGAGTTTTTGCGTCATTTCGGTGTAAAACATTAAATAAAAAAAGAACTCATGATATTGCCAGAATCGTTTCTCCAATAAGCATTTTTATTTTAAGACTTGTTTAACGTTAGTTTTCTAGTTACTTACAACGCAGCGCCGTTGCAAAGGCTTATATAAAGTTATAACGACCCCATTATCTCGCCTGAAAATATCAATGTACTGGTAAATACAGATAATGCGATAAAATGACACTACGTCAGTTATAACCAATTCTGTGTTTCGTTTGTTTATTTCTTCTATATTTAATAATTTCCGTTTATGCGGTTCGTGGTCGCTAATAATAATATTTCGCTACAACTTACTAAATTAGGTACAGCCAGTTACGGTAACCAGACAGCTGACAAATTACATTACATAATATATAAGTGGCATACCAAATATGTACATTGTTTTCTTTTCAATACCTACACGTGCACAGTATGTCCGTAAGTTTCTCCTTTAAATTGTAATTAAAAGTAATATTTATATAAATTAACTATAACTTTCACTCATTGTGTAAAGTTACCTATCGCACATGACAAAAAATTGTAACTACCGTTTGCGATTCTCATAAATGCCTCTTCGAAATTTAAATTCATCCATATGTTTTTATTGCTCTATGATTTGCGAAACGTTACCACGGCTTTGTTTTGATCGTTTTTCCGATCTACGGCAGATTAAACAATGAAAAGCAAATGAATTAGTTGCACGATAAAAAATCATGTTCCATTTTCATTGTATGTTTTGTCCAGATAAAACTATTTGAATTTGTCAGCAATTATTTTTTTTGTCACAAAAATATATGTTTTTATATTTTTCAGTTTCCGTCAGTACAAGCGCAACTATTTACGAACCAATAAATGAAAAGAAAAGCGTTATTGTTTAATATTTTCACGCAAATATTCACTAAGTATGTATGCTGTTTAATTACTTATTTGCTCGAAGTGTAGCTTAAGCTGTAAGACTGAGTAGAGCCATTGGAAGAAAACAAATAGAAGAAAGTTTAATACAGACTATTATGTAAATAAAGCAAGTGTAAAAACTCCAAATAAAGTGCTAATACGACCTATGACGTTTTGATTTTTAATAAGGAATATACTTAATTTTGGCCCGTTTTTAGAAAATATTACAAGTGCATAGTTTAATGACGAATTTGATTTGATACAATTATTGACATCGAAAAATTTTTATTCTGTCCGTTTTTATAACCAATCTGATTTGAAAAATTCTTGTTACGTTTCGTTTAATTTCGTTTATTGTTTGCAAACGGTTGTCGCGGCGTGTTCTTTTTTCGATTTGCTGAACGTTTGTTCGGATATGAAAACTGTTCGAACGACAGTGTAGTGCAAAATTCGAACAATAGGGATTTGTTTACCTACAGTTTAGTTTTGTTTGTGGTATAAGTATATTATCTGTTGACTTTACTGGCGTTCATAGCTTGGTCTTCACTTGTTTTAGCTGGTAATTAGAAGAACAGATTTCACAATTAAAGACTTAGCATTCGCAGTTCTGGACCGTTTGCCGAAAGAAAGAGACAGCAGATAGTATTTTTAGATACGATATCAAAAAGACATTTTAAAATTTAACTTTAAACACCGTTTATATTATTACACGAAATTTTCGAGTCATGTGCTTAGAAAGGAATACTAGCAAATAGTAATAAAGTCAAGGTACTTTTGTTTGCAAAAAACATTGTATAAACCATAAATTGAGAAAGAATCAGCTCTCTTCCAAAAGGACATTCCTTTCAATCATCGTGCACCCCCAAATAGGACTTCCCGTGAATTTGCCTTCGCGATCTAACGAATTCAAAATGAAACTCTGTATTCGTCCAATTTTCATTCGTCTATTGTTTGCAAACTGTTACGGGTTATCCTTTTAATCTTTTTTCCAATCCACCGCAATTTTGCAATAGAAATTAAAACTGTCCGATATGAACGTGAATTCAAACTAGATTTCGGACTAAATCCGTGCGTTGGGAAATTATTTTTCAATTCAATTGACAGTGTGCACTATCATGAAAAATGTCAATAAAACAACTGTTACGAATTTAAACTTTCATTAATAGTTTTCTTTTTTTATAGCCATGCTCGTTTTACATATTTAAATGGGCACGGAAATACTGTGTCACTACTTACTCTGAATCAACCTTTTTTTATAAGACAATATCTTAATATTCATGCCCCTTGTAATGACGGATTATCTACATAGAAGTTTCTTTGACTTTAAGCCTTTGTGCCTTTCTCACTTAAGTCTCTAATGACCATAATCTCGCTTAACAAACAATACGGTTGTACATCTCATTTTTCGAAGATGTTGAAAGAGGCTACTGATGTTATAAGTTCGTATCATGACTCATTACTCAGCTCTAGTTCTACCAAGTGGCCGGGCAAAACACAAATCGTTGCAAAAATCGTCCTTAGGAGTTTTTGAACGAAAAGTCCCTCAATGTTTAAATAAAGCATTGGATGACTCTCTCAGTATTTCAAGCCTAGACAGGAATTTTGATAGTCGTATATTGTTTAGATTATTTTTATGTCCTTACAATGAAAGTAATAGGTACATACAGCAGTAGCTAGAGTAAGTTGGAATCTGATGAGCTGTTTGTTTGCCGAGAAGTCCAACGTGCTGCACCAACACTGCACTGGGAGTGAGTCAGCAGATAAATCTCATTTGCGCCCTGACCGCTTCCTCCACTGTGCACTCAATTAGATTAAACACAATATGCGCAAAACGTAAGCTTACGGCGATTTGTATTAAATAAAACTGCAGTTCTATTATTGTAACTGATTTTAGCTAAAGTTATTTCACATTGTTCCGTACACAGCTTATATATACCATCTCACATTATTGCAAAATAACTGTAATTTAATTTAATTTAATTGCAACTTTTCCGAAGCAACCTTAATAGTAATAATTAAGATTACATCCATTGATACAGTCATTATTTGCAATAATAAATGTTGAAAATTTATCCACATTAGGTCTTCTGTCTTGCCAACTGAACACTGGAATGACAACGGAGGCAAGCGGAGTGCATGTTCAAACACTTATTAACCGTAATAGACTATTTGACACTAACCATAAGGCGACCACTAACGAAACAAAGCGTGTTCAAAACGAACAGGGAAACTTTATCTTGCGAATAAATCAGTTTCAACAAGCCTGAGTGAATTTCTACCAAGAAGCAATTGTTAACAGAATAGTATGCGATCCATTTTGAACAATAAAGATTCCGATTTATGTATATATTAGAGGCGACTTTCTAAGTCCATAAGAGTTGCAACGCAACTGTGAGTAGCTTCTAATGAAGCAGATTTAGTATCTGTTAGTCTTATAATAACATCACTTTTACTAATTGTAAGAACTAATCTACTGTTACTAGCAGTCCCAGCTTCAGTCCAACGACCTATTTATGCTTATAATCTTAATGTTAGGTTACACAAACTGAACAAATTTCAGTATTAACAATGTTAATGACACTAACAGTACTAGTCCTCTTCGAAAACCGTTTTAAGCATCCATGGACAGAGGTGCCTAATACTACATTTACTGAAATCGCCCAACAAAATCCTAATGGCTGTTAACTTAGACCATACATTAACTCAAATGAACGTGAGAAAACTATTTTCCATTTGGTTCAGACGAATAGAGAAAACTGACATAAGTGAGTTAAGATTTTAACTTGCTGTGACCACAATCGTAACAAATTATTGTATCTACATTTTATATGGGCTGCCTAATGCCATATATGCCTAAATGGGGTAAGAGAAAGTTAACAAACGCAGCATGGATTTTTTGGTGTGAATTGTACAATTTGCAAAAACATATTTGCCTACTGTATTAAATGGGCTAAAGAATGATAAAATGTATGTCCTAAGTACCCAATGGAAAATTTCACTTATAAACAGTTTGCTCAGCTGTTAAAATAAGGAATCTCTTTGAGATCCAAAATGGCGACGAGATACACATCACAACCTTACCAAGCAACTAATTTAGTTATTTGTGGTAATTAATGGCAATACTGTTAAAGACAATACTGTGAATAGGATGGCAAGATCGCTTGCGTGATTAAACCAATACCTTTGATGATTACTGCTACAAACAAATGGTATGAATTGCCAGCTACGTAAAATTATGAGGGGCATACTGTTGAACTTGTTAAAATAAGTTTGGGAGGAAAGGTGATAGATGAGACCTGTTATTGGTTAGCAATTTGGAAGCTTTACTGTTTTTTCTGATTACATACACCACATCTCCCATTTGGCTGCCTCATAGTTTGCAAGTCTAAATACTGATCTAGATGTCCTCATTTTGATCCTCGAGTCAGGGTCAAGTTTGATTTTTCTAAATGGAAATTCGTACCAGTCACTTGGTGTCTAGATTTTTGGCCAGTGTATGCTACATTACATAACAAGTGAGATGTTGGAGTCTATTACACTTGTCTGCTTTAACAGAAAAGGTTACCCCAAAGGGTTAGACCTTCAGGGATATACTAGTGGAGTTTTATATTATGTTATCTATACCTTAAAGCATGAAGACTAGTCTATATTCACTGTGTTCATATCAGTATGACCTACAGTAACAACCTCAAACTAATAGTGAGACTTATCCATAAAACTAAAGTCATTTAAAGAGTGATGGAGAAAATTTGTACATAGCGTCGGTAACATAGAAATTAGCTTGAGAAATTACTTTCACATAAGTACATGGCAGAAACATATTCAGCATAGAAACAAAAAAGTGTTGACCATGAATAACTATGTAGATTACTAATATTTTTTAATTATTTCCTTTATTGTTTTGGACTTTGGCATTGATTGGGAGATAATGGGCTCATTATGATTTAAGTATTAATTGTTTATTACATACTTTTTTACTCAATAACTAAATGTATTAGCATTAAGTTTGATCATCAACATCATCATCAGCCTACTGCCATACACTGCTGGATATAGGCCCCCCTAATAGCAGACAACTGAACTTGATCATCGGCTTTAAGTATCCAACTGCTGCCTGCCATTTTGATTATTTATTTTGGTATAGCACTTTAAAAATGTAACAAAATCTTTTTCATAAACGTGAGTTGAATAAATGAAAACATCTTCTATATAATCTGTTTGAGCTATGCTATATAACGTATATATCTTTCAGCATTCAATGTCATGTAGGTAAAATACTTGTCACAACACTTTAAGAAAGACCACCTAATTTAAGAGAATGTACAATTATAAAATAATACTCCCCTACCCCCTAGAGTTATATACTATACACAGTATTTGTGGTGATTATAATATTTTAGTCAATATTGTGTCATTAGCAATTAAGTTCAAATATACGTTATTCTAATAGGTATTTCAAATACAGTAAATAAAGTTAATATAATTCTCATACAAAAAATACCGACGTCACTTTAAAAACTTCAACATAAATTGATAAGTCAACTGTCAAGAGTTTGACAAATAACTGTATGTTGCATATTAATTAATAAAAAATCTACTATCGGAGGTATTTAGATTATTAAAATTTAGTAGCATTGATTTATATAGCAACAAAGTAACACAATGAAGTCCCTTCTGGACTTAGAAAAGATTAAGTTTTATGTTTTTATACACCTCATTGATATATATTTTGTAATAGGGCAATACCTACTTCAAATGGGTTACTATATGAGAATAATATAAAAATTACTGGTTTATTATTACTTACGCATAGATCGGTAAGAATTATCAGGATACATAATCTAATACGCAAAATCATCTTTAATCGCATTAATAGTTTATTTAATTTTATGATATCACAGTTAAGGTACCAGCGGCTTCGCATCGCTGTGGAGTCTCCCTCTAGCGAGAATATCCTTAAATCCCGCGTTGGCGGAAGATGGCCGTCGCGTGCCGATTGTTGCTCCGATTGTTTACGATGATTTTATAAGTTTTTAACTAAAAAATACTTTCATTTGACCGAAAAGTTTGTCATAAAGTGGGCTATTATAGTGTAACAGTGTTGTTAAGTGAGTTTACGTAGTGTTTTAATTAGTTTTTCACTCAAAAAGTGCGGCAACTATAGTTTGAGTAAGGCTACTAGTTTTGGAAGTGTAGCTTTATATTGGAATGTTGTGATAAAATTCAAGTGGATTGTGTCTTTACAGCGATATATCGAGTTGTACGCCATAAGCACATCGTTAAAAGGTGGGTTTATTGTTTTTATCAAGTTTATACCTCAAACTTGTTGAAAGTTCAAGTTTGTTTACTTCGTAACTTATTCGCGCATGTTCAGTTGCTTATGAACTTTTCGAAGTTATTTTGACGTTGTTACTTTATTTAGACTTGTTTTTACTTTGTTAATTAAATTTCCGAAGTTGAAGGTAGTAAATAAAGTAATTTATAAACTCGTTCTTGTATTAATTACCTAGTAAATTTTTTTATGTAGCTTTATAAACGTTATAAAAGTATTTGTATTATTATATAAAAATATTAGAAACGTGTTCATATATAGTATGGTGGATGTTTTTTTTTAATCTAGACGATTAATCAAATTTCGAATATATTTACAGATAATGCATGAATTCCGAGGTGAACTTTTTTCACGGTCAATGAACTACGGTCGTGATCGGACCTTAACAGCCTCCGACCACTTTCTTTAACATTCACAGATTGACCTAAGAGTAGATAGACCTCGGTTTATTCTAAAATTTTATTGGAATAGAAATGAACGTTATTTTAAGCAAAAAAAAATTGTATCTGCTATTTCATGCCACAATTTTTCTTTTAGAATTTGTTAGGTACCAGTATTTTTTAAAGAAACTTCGTGTTTTAATACATTTGATTGTGAGCCGCGTTAACTGTTTTATTTAGTTTCATTGCATTATGACTAATTGGCGGTATTTATAGCAACTGTTCGTTTTCTTATGTTATTCAAAAGAAGATTGAAAGAGACAGAACATTGATATGTAACACTACATTCGTTTGTATATAAGATCTAAAGTAAGTAATGTAAACAACGAAAATTCTATGTATTTGTAAGAATTCGAATGTTTGAGGGCTCAATAATTTTGAACCTCGCCAAGAATTTTGTAATATGGTAAGAAAGAAGAAGAAAACTACTACTACTATTGTACTTTATTATTTCACAATGGCTACATGTATGTATATTTAATTGATTCTGGATTGTTCCTTGAACAAAAAGAATGTATTCAAATTGGTTACACATTTAAATAGGTCATTGCCTCATGTTTCAATTAATTTCAATTTGTTTTTTATTAGTCTCAATCTTTATTAAGCAATTTATGTTCTACAAGTGATACTTCTATGTTGATAACTATATTGCTTTGATTGATTTTATGTTTCTTAGACAGCGGGTTCTCAGTTCAATTACTGGTTGCACAGCTGAGCCGTCATGCATGTATATAGTTTTTATGACTTTGAAAAATTATTTGCAATTGTATTAACACAACCATAAATATAAAAGCCTTAAATATAAATATTTCTGGGATTTCCTAGCTTCATAATATTTTAAGAACCAATCATCTGAATAAAATCCTCCTTTAATGAGCGCTCTTGTGCAGTTTTATATGGGAACTAGAAAGGGGATATGATTTTTTTTATCTAATATATACTTTTTCTCAATGCTTTTCTATAATGCTGACATTATTGATTATTAAAATTAAGGATGACCACTTATCATTTTATTCATCTACTTCTTGTGGACCCTGCCCCTTATACAATGAAATGATTTCTGCAGTAAGAGAATTTTAATAATATTTTTGTTTTTACACAATGTATCAATAACATATCAATGTAACTTAAATATGTACATACATGTATTGCATAGTTCAATGACTACTTTTAATTTCACTAATATTAACATGATCATTGTGTTGATGGAAAAGTTTCAAAAGCTGACCTTATATATATAGCTTCATGCTAGGATCCTAACAGGGTAGATAGATAACACTATTAATGATAATGACATATTGTTCCTTATAATTTTTCTTGCTAACATATTATAATATGAAGACATTGATTTCACATTTGAGGGGTTTTATTATGTGTTTTGGTGAATGAAGAGTTCAATATAAAAGTCAGTTTCAGTGAATATGTACTTTAACTGTAACTTTATTTATTTCTCAATTTGACTATACTCAAGTCTTGTAATAACACAATTTCACTGCATAGCAGCAGAAGTGGCATTTTCCCGTTTGAGTTGAAAGAGAAGAAGGGACCTCCACAATCCCTCCTAAAGAAAGAGAGGTGTCCCTTCAGTGAAATTGAAATAAGTGAAAAAGAAACATTAGGGCTTTTGAAAATAGACAAAACCGACATGTCTAAATAACACAAAAATATCAATTTAATTATGTATCCATTGTCATGTTCAGTACAATAGCGCTGATCACAATCCCATTAAAGTTGGAACAAACGTTTGATTTTATTGACAATAATATCTGTTTGTTTTTACATGTTATCCATTAGAAACGATGGAGTATCTAAAATAGCGGTATTATGTCGAATTCATAATTTAAAAATGGTTTAGTCTTTGAATAATTTAAAAAAAATCGCTTAAAAAATCTACTTGTCCAGCCAGCAATTTGCTTATGATATTTTATATCCTCAAATCTCAATGCAAACTGCATAATTAGTAATAAAACTTGCTACCAATGGTGACCCACCCGCATGAGTAGATCGCGTGCATTTTTATTATTATTGTTATTATTAGAACCGCACCACCCTGCGTTAACTACTGCGTTTATATTTCATAAATAAATAATTGACCGCTTCGCTATGATTGGTTAATATTTATGCACCAACGTTCTCTCGTACAATAAATAATTGTTTTGTATCAGAAAAGCGTTCGCGAGCGAACGGAATTTTAAGTTAGTCGCTCGTTAAATTGCACCGCTTAATAGAGCACTTTGTGTGACCGGTTTGGTTTTTATGGTGATTTTCGCATGAATAATCCGATATGTATGAAATGTATCTGCTCGGTCACCATCGATGAGTTTCGCTCGCATTTAAATGATGTTGCGCGTTCTGAATGAATAATGATTTAGTTTCGTGCGTTTTATTAGCGTATAGAATAAAAACAAAAGTTAGGCCCGTATTCGGTATTAATACTGTTTGACTCATAATCGATATTCAGTACAGTTCCTTGGACAATACAGATGGTAGATATTTTATATAGTCAGTCGTTGTGTACACAGTCGTGGTTAGATATGAAATTAATTTATGTCCGTAATATATTATTAAATTTTTCGGCTCTTCAAGAGAATTTTGCATATCAATTCGAAAATACAGTTACACAGTATTTGCTCGTAATATATAAACCAACTGTAAGCACTTCATTATAAATCAGCCCTTAGATAAGATGACTTTTGATTGCAAGTAAAATATATGTATATATCGAATATAGAAAAGATCGTTACACAATATCAATCAAGGCCTGTTATTGTCTGTTCAAATCGCTACGTACGATTAACACTCGGTTGAGTTTGATCGGAGGCACGTGAGAACGGCCCTCCCACTCCGTTTCAGGCGCTAACTAATTGTTTAATTGCCGATTAATCACGATTCGTAACGCAAGCTGTGGATAGCTTCGACTTCCTCACGTTGACGAAAAAACTTTCGAGCCTAAGGCTAATGTACTACAGTCAAAGAGAGACTATTATAAGTTACTGGAATTTGTCTAACTTACTTTCTAGTAAAGATTTCTAGTAGTGGTTGAGAGTATGGATCTGTGCCAGAGGTATGGCAATCAGCCTGTCTATTCCATTGTGGGACGTAAACATAACTGGTGAAACGTGGGAGTGTAGTGCACTCTGCCTACCCCTTAGGGGATTACTCTCGTGATGTTACGTTTAAAAGAGTGACCGAGAGTAAGTGGGCAGAATTATTATTAGTTAATAGTTTTAGGATCTTAATAAAACAATTTTAGTTAATGGCTACACGTGTCTCTTAAATTATTTTTATATTCTAGTGCTCAAATATCATTTTGAGCAAATACAAAGCGTTACAAAAAGTAAAAACTACATTGCAAGCATGACTCCAATAATTACTTTAATTGTTATTAACGAGCGTTTGTAGTTTGGGTAGCAAGAAAGAGACAAAAGAATGAATAATCTTAACAATAGGTCGTGGAGCTGTGCTAATGAGAACGAGAATAATATTTCATGTCATCTCTAGTACACTATAAGTAAAGATAGAAATCTTTACTTACTGCTGAAGGATCGCATCAGAACTGAGGTGATCCGACAAAGAACCAAAGTTACCGACATAGCCCACAGGATTAGCAAGCTGAAGTGGCAGTGGGCTGGTCACTTCTGTCGCAGAACCGATAGCCGCTGGACCACACGTGTTCTGGAGCGGAGAACACGACTTGGCAAACGTAGCGTAGGACGCCCTCCAGCTAGGTGGAGAGACGATATACGCAAAGTGGCTGGCAGTGGTTGGGTGTAAAGAGCCGAAGATCGAGCTCAGAGGCGTGCAATTGGAGAGGAGTTCAGCAGTGGACGGGAGTAGGCTGATGATGATGTATGATGATGATGAAGTAAAGATAACTAAATGTATTACGAATGGATGTAAAGTTTTATTTATTCGCTCATAGGCGCATACACACACAAACATTTATTCAAACATAATAATATACAGTTGGAAAAAGAGTCTTTGTGTCAAATGCGGCACAGAACGCAGCAGACATTTTTTCTTAGATGTAGGTACTTCATTAAAGTTGATTGGCATTACATTAATTCGTTTGTCAATTCACCGTTCACATTTTCATTAGCATCTCGTTGTTCGTATCTGTAAAGACAACCGCTTGTTACAAAAAATTATAAAAAGGCTTTATACCTAACTGTAGGTCACAAAAAGATTCGCCCTCAGAGATACATTAGTTATGTAATTGTTCGTCAATAGACGTTACGTTTTTTGTGTCTCATATATTTCGAAGCTTTTCATTATGGAGGCTAATATTATAATAGAATATTCTAGACGTTTGTTGATTGTACAAAGATAAATATATTTATACTTGGAAATTTATTGTATTCATATTAATTGAACATTCGCTAGATGACAAAGCATTAGACATTTTTATTAAGAAGTCTGAAGTAAAAGGCAATTTTATAATTATATGTATAGATGTAATTATAAATTGCTCTAAAATGCTGTTATTTATTAAACAATTTTACTTTTTTAATTTATTTTCAATCGATACATAATACTTCGCAGGTTTTACCTCCTTAATATATGTAGATATAAGGGAAAACAGAACATACCTTCATACATATCTTACCGCCAAGTGCCTTACGGGGTAGGCTGAGAGCAAGGAGTGCCAAATATTCGTATTTAAGAGATAAAGAGATTTGAAAGGATACCAGGTTTTTCAATATTAATTGATTAACAGGAGAATGGCAGCAAACATAAATATTATTATAATAAGATTGTCCAAAAAATAATTATCTCTTTTACGTCCGTGAAACACAGCAAATGGTCACATCACACTGACATTTTCCTAAGCAACGCCCGTTAAGGACATAATGCTCCGAGTGATTCCACTTGCATCGGCGACACTTGGCTTGTTGACAGTGAATCCCCGCCCTGACACTTGGACGTGTTTGTTTGGTCTTCAGTACATTGTGTTTACATTACTCCAGGACGTAGTGTTTGCCTTATTTTCTAAAATCAACACCCAAGGCCGTCGGGGGAGCTTTGTTGAATTACGCGCTGTTTTCACGCCAAAGGTTATGTAATTTCAGTCATATGTTTGTATATTAAAATAATAGATAATGAAACAGAATAGTTTTTTTTTTGTCCTAGAAAAGTTAGAAATAAATGCAAGGTATTGACTGGATGTACTAATACCTACGTAGATGATCCTTTTTATATTCATTTAAGTCGTGGGTCAAAATTATAGCAATTTGTAAAATCGTCACAGTTCGTCTTACAAATTTGCCTGACCAATTGTGTGACGAAGTGTAAAATGATCTTGACATATGTTGACTAATTCGACCTTAACTTTGGAACGTACGGTACTTTTCATCATCTTAATAATAATCGACCCATTTGTCATTCCACTGTTGAAATATGGATCTCCTCTCATATTGAGAGGGGTAAGGCCATAGTCTGCCAAGCT